>APFE030829264.1:3555-20268 GCA_000404065.3 Pinus taeda | reverse complement strand
TCCCTAGTCGAAAATAGAGAGGCAAGTGTCAGAGGGGAAGCTTCTAGAAGATTCCATGATCTTCCACCTCGCATTTTTTCCCTGCCATTTGTCCATTCCCAACCATCGCACCCCACATAGGAGCAATTCAGTATGCATCGCACCTTGTACACTCGGAAGGTGATATGCATCACACCCTCTGCACTGAGCTTTCAGTATGGTCCAGTTTTGACCATTTATGAGCAGTTTTCCGTGGAGAACTTCTGGGAGATGATGTAATCAGATGACCTTGTTCCTTTAGGTAGTGAAGCAACACTTTTAGGGACTTAGGAGCCCTCGGTTTATGGACATTTATGATTGGGGTTGAAGTGCCCAAAAATGTCTATAACACCATTTCTTGTAGATTAAATAGATATGCTACTATATCTCAATATCTGAACCTGAGAACCTCTGCATTGAAGGATGGAAGGTTATCTAGATGAGGCACATTTAAAATTTGTTCTTATGCTTCCAAGAGATAATACTTCTTTTGAGGTCAGTCAATAGTAGAACTTAAAAATATAAGAAATATGGGACATGATGTTCTTTGTTTGGGTTGAGGGAAATAACTAAAATTGTACCATTCTACAAATATTATTTTGTTGATACCTTCTTGTTATTATTAAGCAACATTTGAGGAAATTTTGTGAAGGTCTCTACACTAATTAATAATTGATTCCAATTTAAATGGTTGGTGGGGTTGTAGAGATAGGAAAAAGGGGTGATGCAATTTTGTGCTTTCCTAGTTTGGCATTGGAAATCCTCCATTCGCTATACATGTGAAGCCTTGTAGAGGTGGCATATTTTGAGAAGTAGTAATAGGTTGTGAGTTTTCCTGTACCAGATGTTGGATCTACTTTTAGTAGCTTCATATGAATACTTCAGCTTACAATTGAGTGCTTTCATCTAAGGGCGGGGAACTGTGGTTCTAAAATGTGGATACAAGGAATTTCCTTTTCTTAGGATCTGCCATAGTTAATGGCATTAAAATTGTGAGGAAATTGTGTTTTATTTTATGTTTTTCTTTTTGATATAGGGTTTTATCATTGAGTATATATCTTTCACCTCTTTGTTGGCCAAAATTGGTTTCTTAAAAATATTCATTTACTAATGTTCAATGTATTAACATTACATGCATTATATTGGCTTCTCCAAGATCCATAATGTAGAGTATTATGTCCAAAGTTACCATTAGATGACAATGCCCAATCTGTAATGCATAAGTTTGTTCCTTGATCGGGGTGTGAGCTAGACCGAATGGGTGTGTCCTGACCCACTATCTAATGCAAATCTCAAGGAAATCTAAGGTCATCCTCCACATGCATGCAACACTTGGAGAGGTGGTGGTGCACATGGGAGGGTTAAATGCCAACCCAGAAGGCGGAAAAGAAATTAAGTTGGTCAAGAAGGAGAGTTTATCCTCTATTGTGTTTGGTAATTTGGTCTATGTGCTCTGCTCACTATGGGTTTGGTCCAGGTTGTTCATACTGGGGAAGATCCTCGCTCAGTCTCTTTCTGGTCACAAACTTTGTCATTGGTATGTATCATTTTTTAATTTTGTTCTACCTGCATCTATGTATCTTTGTCTCTGTCTTTGAGTATATGGGATGCATGGAACAATGTTAGTCTCGAGGGATTGTAAGATAATTTCTCTAGATTGCAGCATGGTTTGGTAAATTTTATGTGTCAAGTATTTAGTATTATGTGTTATTGTGTTAATGGTCTATGAAATCTAGCTCTCGCACATGGGTTCACATAGGGTTAGGCCTATGGGCTACTCAAGGTCTCGTTGCACTCCCTTCCTTCGTTATTCTAGATTTGTGACGATTTTGGTTTCTGGTCCATTTTGTGTGGTTCTTGAAGACCCCAATTATTTATGGTCTCGAAATGTGGCCATCATTGTTTGTAATCACTGGCTCGGTCTTAGTAGCCACATTCTCATGGTTTGGGCCAAACTGTGGGAAGTGCCTTGTGTCAGTTTTGTCCCTCTGGTAATGGTATATTACATATGGTTCCAGCACATGGCTGTATGTGGGTCCTGGTCTGGGGGAAGCTCATGGCTCAACTGGTCTTTCTTTCTCTAGCGTATAGTTATGTTGCTCAAATTGATTAGAGATGAGATTCACTTGGCCCATTCTAGGGTTTTGGTTGTGGATGTTTCAGTTTGTTAGTATAGGCCTGATTGCGGGCATTGATGGAGAAATGGTAGACATAGGACCGTAACTCCTTGGTGTTTCCCGTTGAAATCAAGATTTTGAACTTGCTCCTTATTTTGTTGGTTTCTTATGCAAATTTGTTGGCAGATATCCAGGGTTGGAGCAAGCCTCGAAAATGTCTTGCTTTTGAGTCTAGATTTTGTTTGGGTTGACCTATAGATTTCGAGACAACCCATTATTTGATTTGTAGGTGTAGTGAAATGGCGCATGCCTCTGGTAAAGGAAGGAATGGCTAAGGAGGCCATGGCAACGAGAAATAGAGGAAAGCCTCCCGTTCCTAGGCCAGCCAATCTAAATCTTCTGGGCGGACTATGCGTGGGCATAAATCGACATCTAAAATTATCTAGGAAGTTTCTCATGCATATCATTCAAGAAGTTCAACCCTAGTAAAGAAAATAATAGTAGATTGGGAAGAGGAGATTAAGAAAACAAAGGAAAGTTTGGAAATTGATTTGGATGAGTGGAAAACTTTGATTCTTGAACCTGGCCATACCCGCCAAAGATCCATTCAATACAAAAAAACAATCTACTTATATTAGATGATGAAGAGCCTTCTGGCTAAATACTTGGAGTAGTTTCCACTCAACATGCATTTGTGTTCCCATGGGCATCTATATTATACTAAAGAGTTTCAACATATCCAATTTCAATTGTAGCAACAAAATGTACACCTTAGCTGCATTGAGTAGCACATCCCATGTATTCCTCGTACAGAGTTGCCAGGTTACACTGTGAAGGACCCTGCTCCTGTTGATTCAGCTAATGATGAGTAGAGTGACAACGCATCCCTGGTTATAGTTTTGTATGAAGTAGTTTCAAAATTTTAGGCATATTATCAGTTATGTTTATAGGTATCTAGCTAGTAGGAAAAACAAAGACTCACAGACATATATAGCATGGCTAGTAAGACTTAATTTTTTATTTTTTTTAATGGATGGATTATTTTACTTTTAGGTGGCCAACAAACCTAGTTTCCCTCGTGGCAGGTTGAGGCCACCTAATTTTCATACATGTGGATGTAACTTTCTTTTTTGATAGAAAATTAATGGAAAGGTCCGACCAAGCTTACAAAAAAAATTAATGCATAAGTTTGTTATTTCAAGGATAACACACTAAAGGTCACCAGTTCAAAACTAGGAAGCAACAGTTTCTCTCAAAATTCAATATAATTTCAAGTCAATCTTGATAAGTTATATATTTCAGAATATTTCATAAATTCATCCCAATGTACTTGGCTTACATTTGTTTTAACACCTGTAATTTGTACAATGCATAAAAGGCTCTCACGATAGCAGTGGTATATAATATGTCTCATTTTCAACTTGTTGAGAAGGAATCACTAACATATTTTTCATTTTCTCTTTCTATTCTCAATCATGTGATAAAACTCCATGGCATCCACCTTGTCTATTACTATTAAGAAGCTACCACTATGGCAAGATCCACAACTATTTTCATGGACAAAAAGGTCTCTCTTTCCTAAGTTATCTCAAGATGTTTGGCAGAAGTATTGAATTATTTAGTCTCATTTCATGCATAAAATTGTTCCTCTAAATTGAATTTCTTGTACTCAATTGTAGAAATACCAAACCAAATCTTGAATCAAACTCCATCCTAATGATTTTAGCCCCATCAACTCTAATAAAATAAACCATTGCATGTAAGCAAATAAATGTAGATATATATTCAATTGTAGAAATTACAATTTAAATAATAAAGGAAACAAATAGAGTGATAACAAAAAATAAAGGAAAGCTATCTTCTCTAACTCCTAATGTGGATATCTATTCAATTATAGAAACTAGAATTTAAATAGTAAAGGAAGCAAATAGAGAAATAAACTCCATTATGCTTGACATTTTTGACTCATCACTTTTGGAAAACCAAATTTTCATGGTTTTAAGATAAAGATATATTATTATATATCCCAACAAGTACTTAGTAATTCAATCTAAACCTCTTCATATTTCAATTCATGTTCCAATTTAGGACCTGAATCAACTCTCCAAATATAATTTGACTTTTCTAATTAATTGGTAGGTCAGTGTATGGGATTTTATTACTACTTTAACAACTATTTCAAATTTTCCCTGAGGTCTACCTTTGGATTTCCATTACTGAGATTTGTAGGGAAAAAATAGTAATTTTTGGAGCTTTTATGTGCAAATCAATAATCCATTGGGCAAACCAGATCCACCTAATACGAGAGGGAGGTTGAAGAAAAAGAGTAACGATAATGTCTAATTGAAATATTGGATCTAGTAGTCTATAGGTAGTGTATTTAACATGTAGGGTTGTTAAAGATTGGATCATTGAGATTTTAATTAGACAAGAAAGGATACAACCCATATTTTGAAAGTATTATCTTTGAATAAGACACAAGCATTGGTGGGTGGATTTTACACTCCTAATTCATTTTCTTTTAGGGAATTTTTATTTTTCTCTTATATGGTGAGAATATAGCTCTCTGATGGACTATAAGGGATTTAAAATTATTTTTGTAACTTTATCTAAATATTTTCTCTAGATATCACTTCCCATCCTATTGGGGATGACCCTTGCCCAAAAATATTTGCATCATGTTCTGAAACTTCCATTGTTGTTGTTGTTTTTGTTGTTTTTTTTAATTCTTACTTCAATGTTTCGATTCTTTTCTCCTACTACATCTTGCTTTATATATAGATTTTGATCTGTCCAAGAACCCTTGTCTTCCTTTTCCTCTTAATTAGGATCCCCTTTTTTAACCTTACATTTTTTCATTACCTCTTTCTTTACCATCCTTTTTATTTTCACTTTGAATCACAAAGTTTATTATATGTGCTTTTTCCTTTGGGTCCCTCTTACTATATTCCTTTACTTCTTGTATCTTCCTCTATCCTTTTTTTTTTTAAACTCTTGGTCATTGCTTCATTGCATTCGTCTTCCTTACCTCTTCTAGATTGATTGATGTTTAACACAATCATTATAGGTGCCTATACTCATCTAAGATCATGCATATCAAAGGAATTCTCATATTTTAGATTTTTTTGGGAAGTAGCTTTCTGAAATTGACCTTTTTGAAAATTCTTGTATAGGACACGATTCAAATTATTGCATAGGAGGCTATTTTTTCGTTCTAGGTTAAATTCAATGTATTGACATATATTTCCATGGTTTCTCAAATATCTATAATAGTTACTCTACCAAAAGCTGTTGTGGAACAAGGATAAATTCTCCTATTTAACGATGTATAAGGAGGCTAGGTTGGATTTAGGAAATATTCCATAATTTGGTACTACATAATATATATGCATGGATGATCTTAAGCTATCGGGCTCAATGTCAAGATTGGAAATGAAGGATGCAAAGATTTTTTCCAGGTTTGAGGAGTGCAATAGTTTCCTAAAAATCTTGCATAACAAAAACCTATCATGGTGAAACAACATATGAAGTCAGTGAGTCAAACACCAAATTTGAAATAATGAGACCGTGTAGCATAAAGGAAAGCATAGGTCAAAGTCAAGGCATAGGAATGAGAATCAAAGGTATAGGGCATCTATCACTTTTTAATTCAAGAAGTATCTTTGTAAATTATCTATTTTTGTAGAAGAATGGATAATCTCTCCCAATGAATGCAATAGAAGGATCACTTGGTGTTGGTTTTTTAGAAACAACATGGGATGAATACCTCTAGCCTGGGGATTTGGATGTACTTTGTTAGGGCTTAATGTTTGGTACTGTTAACATTCAATGCCCATTGTTTCTCCTTAATTATTTTCTTTGATAGGCCAATCATTTTACAAGGCTTGATAGCTCCTAAAAATGTGTGCCCTTGGGCATGAGTTGAGTTTATTGGCTCAGCAAATGCTTTGGTTATTCATGGAGGTAGAAAATGCAACAATTGTTTCTCTAAAAATTCCACGAAAGGTTATCTTAAAGGGTTTACTTGGTGTAACATAATCCCTTCTAACGAAACTCCTATGCACATATTTGTTGATGTTCATTTTGGTGTATGTGATAAGTTGAAGAAATGCACACTCCCTGTGTAATTTTTTTGGTTGAGTTCTATCTAATTCAATTTTCAATTATTGGGTTTAGGAACTTTGGAAGTCACATTTGGTTGTAAGAATTTATGGGTTGACAAAAGACATTTTTTTATTTTCATTTAAAAAATAACTTGACTACTCTAAGGAATTTACAATAGTAATAACAACAATAATGACAACCCTAGTCTTACCATTTTTTAGTCTCTATGGCCAAAGGTTTGTATCTCCAAGTTTTGGGGTTTGGATTTCCAAGTGGCACAATCGATGGAAAAAAACTCTAAATATACTCTAGGGGTTTGGATCTCCAAGCAGCTAGGGGTTTAGATCTACAAACATCTGGGTATGGATATCCAAGTATTAAGTTATAGGATTTGAATCAACTAGCACAATATATGTATTTTAAATGGTATCTGAAAGAACTCCTGATGGAATTAGGTCAATCGGTGAAACTTAAACTAGACTTCTCACTAAATGTTGAGTCGTCAGATCTTATACCTTTATATTTTATACCTTAGCTATAGTTGGCATGGGATCTAGATTCTAGTGAAGGGGTGCTTTGGGTAGGAACTTAGCGAAGATATTTTGGGACTAATGCTTTGCACAGTTGACGAAGAAAAGTAAGGGTTGTGAATTGGTGAAGTGGCACAATATAGCAATTTTTAGGCATCCTGAATACTTGGTACCAAGCATGCCCACTAAATGTTTAAATCCTTCTTCTTAGCATGACCTTGCATAACTTAAAAAGGGCTACAAACATCATTATTAACAACTTTTCTTCAAAATAAATATTACATGTGGGAATTTTGTTAGGTAATCAAATTTATATAATATTTTGGGATTTATTAATCTTGATGGAATAATTATATTTTATTTAATAATATAATGTTGAAAATATGATTTATCCAACCAAATTTAATAGAGAGTTTAAAATTAATAATAATAAATTTTAAGAAAAAATAAAATATAAGAAACATATCATAATAATAAATATAATTATATATATAAATAGAAATTATATAAATATATATAATGGTCGACACAATTTCAACAAGAGATGTGGTTTGTCGCACTTATGACCATATCTGTAATTTTTCACAATATTTTTGCCTTATAAATAATATGTTGCAATTACGACTCACAAAAAATAGGTCATCGTAATTGCGATGAACACAAGCACCAAAACTAAAAAAAAATTGACATTTTTCTTAATTGTTGTGACAATATGGTCCATACGGTTGGATTATGTCATCGGAATTTAGTGTTATATTTAGTAGTGTGGGTCATGATTTCTTAAACTAAAGGTTAGTATCGCTAGTTAGAAACATGTTGACAACAAAAAAAAAAAATCCTTAAATCAAGGGTGGCAAGTGTGGGGGCCAAAATATTCACAACCATTGAAGAAATTTGATATCCTACTACACTTATGGCATTGTAAATGTTTTAGATAATCTGGCAGAGGTGAATGCTTTTTGATATGGTCTATCAATAGCCAATGAGGAAGGTGCAACTTTCTTATCAACCTTTGAAGATTCAAAGTTGATCACCAAAGCAATAATTGGGAAATCCAATATAGAAGGGTCCAAACTAAAAAAAATTGTTAAGGAAAATCACATGAGACCTCTCCCCCTTTAAGTGAGTCTTTTTATTTCATTTAAAAAGATAATTGAATGAGGAAATCATTGGGATAAGTTATGTAGAAAATCCTATAGATTCATAAGCTCATGCAATTTACTAAAGCAGAGGACAAGAATCTACTTCTACTTTCAACTAGTGGAAGCCAATAGATTGATGAAAATAATATGAACAAGAAGAAGATGAATCAATGGCACATAACAAAATAAGTTTTCCTAGGGAAAGCCACAACTCAAAACCCCTCTTATCTGTATTGCATATATGAAAAATATAAGTGAAGATACAAATCTTGTTCTCACTAGAACAATTCCACACAAGTATGCTCAACTCTCTCAACTCACAAGCTAGCTCTTGGCCAACACTTAGCAAATTCTACAACTCTCCAAGCCCCTAATCTCTTGCGTAATTCCTAGTATGAATAACCCATATAAAGGGAATTCACGCGTCCAAAGTCACACAATCCAAACATAGGATCAATCTCTGATGCATGCATGATATTTACACTCCAGTAAATAGTATGATTGATAGTACACTATCCTTGCACTCTAGTCTCAACTGGGTCTTTCTTTGAACTTACATGCATGAGTTTCGCATGAGGGAATCTTCAGTTAACTGGAGTAGTACTAGTGGATTAATTAGTGCACCAACTAACTGTTAGTCCTCTATTAGTTCCTCAAACAATTTGGAACTAATTTAACTAAGCTTAACTTAGTAAACTGAGTGATCTAATTTTCAACTCAATTTAAACTCATACTGGACCCATAAAACATAGGGAGAACATATACATGACTACAAAAATACTTCCAACTTGAAATTCCTAAGCTAATTAAGTTAATTAAACTTAATGAACTATTTACACATTTTTATGAGAACATAATTTGATTTTAATTCTCAGTTTAATTGAAGGACAAATTAAAATGGAATTTCTTGTTTCCATTTCTCAACACTCCCTCTAAACAAGAAAGGGATTATCATCTACCCCGACCCTATCTTTGTGAAACTCGAATTGAAATCTTGAAAATTCCTTTTTAAAAATGTCAACATCTTTCTCCTCTGTGGGAATGTACTCTAACAACATAATCTGCCTCAATACATAATCTCTGAGATGATGATATCAGATATGAGTATGCTTGGACCGATCATGAAAAACTAGATTTTTAGAGAGTTTGATACAACTCCGATTATCAGAGTAAATCACAGTTTGACCCATCTACTGACCAAAGAAACCAACCAATATCTTCCTCATCGATATGGCCTCACATGCTTCCTAACTCGCGGACATTTCCTCTTCCTCTATCGAACTGAGTGCAATCGATCTTTGTTTCTTGTTGTACCAAGAAACTACCATTGACCCAATACTGAAGATCCCTCTTTTTGTACTCTTCCTGTCAGATGGACTCCCTGCCAAATCTGTATCAGTGAAACCTTGAAGATTCACTCCCTCTATCTATTTGTACCATAGTCCATACTGAGAAGTGCCCCTGAGGTATCTCAACACATGCTTTTCCACATTCCAATACAGCTTGATAGGCCTAACCATCGCTTGACTAAGCTGGTTAACTGCATAGCACATATCCGGTTGTGTGATCAACAAGTAATGAGTGAACCAACAAGCTGCCTATAAACAATAGCTTCCACTACTTGTAGCATCCTCCTTCCTCTAGTTACTTGCTAGAGGAGTCTCCATGGGTTTGCTACTCTCCATTTAGAATCTCTTGAGTATCTCATTAGCATACTTTCCATGAGACACAAAAAACTCCCCATCTTCGTGCCATACCTACATTCAAAGAAATTAATGCATGAGACCCATGTCCTTCAACTCAAACTCTCTTGCAAGATCCTTGCAAGATTTGATCAACTTATCACCACCTGTTAGTATGAGATCATCAACATAAAGTAAAAAGATAAAAAAATTTCCTTCTATTCAAGGAACTGTAACTAGGTTCGGTCTTCATAAATGTACTTTTGATATTTGTATTAATATTTTTATAATATATGTCAATGAGTTTCTTGGTCATTGAAGTAGGTCTAACACATGTTAAAGTCCTATAGGTAAATCAAAGGGTCAAAAGAATTATGTTACAGACTTTGAGGGTATGTTACATTGTGTATAAGAGTGAAAGAAGTCACCTCCAATCAAATTCTAGTCCCCTCATATGAAAAGGCGCCATCAAAGAGTCTCCTTCAAGCATGTGACACCACCAAAGAAACCATCTAAAGTAAGCATAACAAGCTAGCTTGCAAATAGTCTACAAGTTGGCCTTCTTATCGCACTAAAAGGAGGGAAAATCCTCTATAAATAGAGGTTTTCCCCTCCATTACAACATCCACCAAGAATGTCTGGAATCTGCAAAGAGAAGAGGCTAGAGAAAGGGTAATGAAGGACGAGGAAACGGTCTCCTAGGGCAGCAAAGGAAGGAGGAGAAAAGTCAAAGTGAAAAGGATTGTTTCTAGGGCTAGAAATAGTCATATGTGTGAAGAAAGGGTGGTCAAGTTTGCGGGCATGATAACAGAGACAAACAATCCATAAACTAGTGTTGATTGAGGTTTGAAACTAGGCCTACAAGTCCTTCCAATTCAAGCAAAGAAGCATGTCTCTATGGTGAAGGAAAAGGACACTAATCCTCTAGGGTACCTCTCACACATGCAAGAATTAGGGTTCTAGTGTTGCCACACTAAGGAATAACAAAGTTTCGGAAGAATGACAAAGTGTCAGGGAATGAACTACCTGAAGGAGGTGAAAAAAGTACAAGAAAAACATAGTGTAGAGAGAAAGGAAGGACTTGACTTGTTCTTGGAGGATATTCTAGTCAAGGGTCTAGGTTTTGGAATTGATCAAGAAAGAAGCTTCAATAAGAGAAAAATTACCAAAGGGTTTTCCTCTCGAGAGAAGAGAGCTTTTGGCCCTAGAAGAGAGCCAACATTTGCTTTCTTCTTTTTATGCTTTTGATAGTATTTTGATTAAGTACACACACATGGATTAATAATAATAAGAAGAAGATTAATCTAACAAGGAAAAGTAAAAATACTCAACAAATTGTTATCAAGTTAAGAAGAATCACACTACACCTGATTGCCCTAGATTCCTCAATGTGGTATCAGAGTTAAGGTGACACATCAAGGAAAGGGCATCTCAAGGACACTCATCAAGGAAGGACATCTACAAAAATTGAAGCATCAATCCAAGAAGTCTCTATCACATCAAGGACAAGAAGGTCTATCATCTATCATTCATCAAGGGAGACTACAAAGCTAGAAGAAGAGACTTACATAAAGTCACCTACAAAAAAGAGCATATCAAAGAGGTACATACATCAAGCCACAAATAATAAAGCAAGTCTTATCACCAAGCAAGCCCACTTGGAGAAGAGATCTTGAGGAACATCAATATTCAAGGAAAGCAAGCCATTAAGACTTCAAGGAGAAAAGAAGCCAACTACATTTCAAAATCTATCAAGTAAGTATATGTGCCCTTCTGAATATACATCAATGTATTTTTGAAAGGAAAGAAACAAATTTGTAGGTACCAATAACTTTATTGCATGGAAGAAGAGGATTGCTCTACTTCTCAAGGAGAATGAACTTCTAGAACATGTCAAAAGGAATATCACTATCCATGCTAAGGAAAAAACCCAAGCCTTATCCAAGTACAATAAGGATGAGACAAGAGCTCAAAGGATTCTAATGGAATCCATCAAGCGCTCTCTCATTCCTTATGTCTCCAAATTTGAAACATTAAAAGAAATCTATGATAAGCTAGTAGAGCCATTCTCGGTATCCACAACTGGAGAAGTGATATCTCTAAGAAACAAATTGTACAAGATGGATATATCAAAGGAAGGAAAAGATCCCTACTTCATTAATATCTCTGAGATGAGGGATCAACTTCAAGAGCTTAGGGAAGTCATGTCTGACAGAGAAATGACAATTGTAGTACTCACTGCTCTACCTGAGGTTTGGGGAAACTTCACATCAAGCATATATGCCAAGAAGGAAGCAATCACACTTAGTGAAATGTGGTCTCTATGCAAGACAAAGGAAACCAAACTTAAATCAAAGGAAGATGTGGAATCAAAGGAGCAAGCATTTTCTACCATGGCCAAGAGAAAGGGAAAATTTGGCAAATTTGTTCCACGAAGAACAAATAACAAAGACATGTCCAAAATCCAATGCTATGGATGCCAATAATATGGAAACTATAAAAGGAATTGTCCTAAGCTTAAGAAGGAAAAAAAAGAAAAGAAAGAGGGAAGAAGCTCACATGACTCAAGAGGTGAAAGAAGAAGAAAAGAAGTAAAATAAGGAAGATCCCTTGGATCTTTACTATGACTAAGTCAAACTCTTTACTTCGAGTCTTCTTTCAAGGTCTTGAGTAGGATAGGAGCATGTAGGAATAAAATAAAAATTGCATGGCTAGAAACATCTTCTAGAATCTAGAAGCATGAAGTACATAGAGTTTGAGATAATCATGAAGAAGTAGAATTTATAATGAGAACAAAATGCATGGTTATAAATATATTTTAGAATATAGGAGCATGATGGACATAGCTCAAGATATTCATGTAGAAGGAGCATACCAAGAATAGGAGCTCATCCACTATGAAATAAAATTGATCATGAATAAGAATATTAGAAAACCTCCATCATCAAAAGGAAAGAAACATTTGTAGGGTAAGGGTCTTCAATATCCTATGATGGAATCTTAAAAAGAAGATTCATGAATAAGAAGCAGATGTCTCATTAGGAAGTCCCATTCATGGGATTCAAGAAAAGGATGATGTGTAGGAAAGTTAAGATAAAGAAAGAAGGGCCACAACATGAATAATAAAGTAAAGTCAAGATGATCAAAGGAGAATCAAGATAAGGGATGTACTATAATGAAATAAAGATCAACAAAAGGATATGCTCACATAAGGAGTATAATATTGTTGACTAAGAAGCATGAAGAAATGTTGACAAGTCTAGGAAGCAAAAAATGAAGAAATTCTCTCGCAAGGAGCATAAGGTGGTTGACCAATTTCTCCAAAGAGAAGAAAATGAAGAAAGAGATCAAGCATGTGAAGAACACCATGATCACAAAGAATCACTATCTGACAAAGAACCATTGGACATATCTCCCGAAACAAGGCTTGACAACTCTGAAAAAGGAACGAAGGACCCTTAACACCTATGAAGGCCTTGGACATATGAAAGGTGCAAATAATTGATTCTACTCTACAAAAGATGTCATGATGAAGAAGACATCAAGTGAAAGCAAGGCAATTTTGAAGAAATATTAGGATGAAGTCATAATGGGCTACTAGGTCAAAGCGTGTAAACAAGAAAGTACGAGCAAGCATCCATGAGAAGAATATTCTGAAGGATGGATAGATGACAAAGGAGTAGGTAGATGACAAGAAAAAAAATGATGTATGACAATAAAGCCACTTTCCACGAAGGAAGAAATGACATGACTAACCGGGAAGGAAAATGATCGATGGATGGTGCCATACCTAGAAGAAGTTCAAACAAATACTTCATGACATCAAAGAAAGGAAGGAGATCAAGTAGCTGAAGGACCCATGAAGAAGAATTTGCTGATGAATGAAAGAGTCCCTAGTTAAGAGGGAGCTCTAAAAGGTCCCTGATCAAGAGGGAGTTTTGGATCACCCCTGATTAAAAAGGAGTGACAACTTTTTTCTTCCATTTCATGTATCATGCACCAAACCATGACTAACAACTGTAAGTCTAGATGAAGGCCATGAATGGAAATGTAGACACAAAATAGAGAAAAAATTATTCTCTTCACTTGGGAAGAAAGAATGGGAGGATTGGGTAGTCATATAGCATCTGATACTCTTTGAGGATGTCTAGGGCATCCAAGTTAGGAGTAGGTAAGAGGACCAATATTCTTTGACGGTTGGGAACCCAAGAAAATAATAGTCCTAGACGGTCATACTTAAAGAACACCCGAGTGGGTATGTACCTTGAGAGACAATGATTAAGATGTCTATAATTCATTGGTCTCGGAAACATTGTTCTCTGATCTATTGAGAGATAGAGCTGTCAGTCAAGGCCTTGTTTTGGAAAATGTTGGTTATTATGATGCTATAATAGATGGATTGCAAATCTAGTTTCTCTTATGTGAATTATTCAAGATTGAAACATATCCAAACACCTTGTAATGTTGTATGAATACCTCCCTAGTTAAGAGGGAGTGTTGAAGGAAATGTAACTATGTTCAGTCTTCATAAATTTACTTTTGATATTTGTATTATTATTTTTATAATATATGTCAATGTGTTTCTTTCTCATTGAAGTAGGTCTAACACATGTTAAATTGTTATAGGTAAATGAAAAGGTGAAAATAATTATGTTAAAGACCTTAAGGGTATGTTACATTGTGTATAAGGGTCAAAGAAGTCACCTCCAAGAAAAGTCAAGTCCCCTCCTATGCAAAGGCACCATCAAAGAGTATCCTTCAAGCATGTGACACCACCAAAGAAACCATTTCAAGTAAGCATAACAATTCGGCCTGCAAATAGTCTACAAGTTGGCCTAAAAGGAGGGACAATCCTCTATAAATAGAGGTTGTCCACTCCATTACAACTTCAACCAAGAAGCTCTGAAATATGTGAAGAGAAGAGGCTAGAGAAAGGGTAACAAAGGACGAGGAAGAGGTCTCCTAGGGCAGAAAAGGAAGGAGGAGAAAAGCCGAAGTGAAAAGGACTATTTCTAGGGCTAGAAACAATCACACATGTGAAGAAAGGGTGTTCAAGTTTGTGGGTATGAAAGCAAGGACAAACAATCCATAAAATTATGTTGACTAGGTTTGAAACTAGGACTACAAGGTCTTCCAAGTCAAGCGAAGAAGCCTATCTCTCTAGCGAAGGAAAATGACCCTCACTCTCTAGGGTACCTCTCACACGTGAAGTAATTAGGACTGTAGTGTAGTCACACTAAGGAAGAACGGAGTGCCAGAAGAAGGAAGAAGTGTCAGGGAACGAAGTGTCAGAAGGAGGTGAAAAAAGTACCAGGAAAGAATAATACAGGGAAAAAGGAAGGACTTGACTTGTGCTTGGAGGATATTTTGTCAAGGGTCTAAGGTTTGGCATTGATCAAGAAAGAAGCTTCAATAAGAGAAAACTTACCAAAGGGTTTTCCTCTCAAGAGAAGAGAGGTTTTGGCCCTAGCATAGAGCCAACATTTTGTGTTCTTGTTTTTATGTTTTTGATAATAGTTTGATGAGGTACACACACATGCATTAATAATAAGAAGAATAAGACTAAGATAACAAGGAAAAGTAAAAAGACTCCACAAATTGTTATCAAGTCAAGAAGAATCACACTACACCTAATTTCCATAGATTCTTCACCACCTTCCACCACTATGTGGTACAAGTTCACATCTACTTCACTCTTCGTGAAGCCCAACCCAGTGAAGTAGCTATTTATCCTAGTGTACCAAGCACTAGGTGCTTGCTTCAGCCCATACAACGCTCTCTTGATCTGACACACATGTGACTCACAGTCAAAGGTCTCAAAAAATTTAGGATGCTCTATGTACACCTCTTCCTTAATCATGCCATTAAGGAAGGTTGTCTTCACATCCAACTGAGGTATCTTCCAACCCATCTATGCTAATAGTGCCCATATAGATATGATCGAAAAGTACCTTGCAACAAGAGCAAAGGCCTCATCATAGTCAATCTTGTCTACCTGTGAAAATCCATGGGCCACAAATCTATCCTTCTACTTCCCCACACTACCATCTATAGCTTGCATTACCTTGTAAAGCCAACGGGAGCTCACCACTCAGTTGTCCCCTGATCTTGAGACCATAACCCAAACATTGTTACGAACTATGGAGACATACTCCTCCACCATGGCATTAACGCAAACTAGCTGTTGCACTGCTTCCTTAAAGGAAGATGGCTACGCCACAACACATTCACCCATAAGAGCCATGTATCCAGTGTATCTCTTAGGTGGCCTCCTCTACTTGCGTTGAGAAGTGGGAGCTCCCACATTATCTCATGCATCATCCAACAATATGTTAGCCCCTCTAGTGTGCTTTCTTCGCTCTCTGGAAGACTCTGCCTGAGTGGATGTCTCCACTCCCAAATCCTATGCATGTGGCTGCTCCACATCAATCTAAGGCTCCTCAACCTTAGGAGCTAAAATCTACTCATCCATAAGTAGCTCAATATCTCTCTCATTGAAAACTCACATGGACTTCTCCTCATCGAAGATGACATCCCTGCGAATTACTGCCATCCTGTTGGTAAGAAAGTACACCTGATAGTTGTGAGGTGTATCAGTGTACTCCACAAATATCCCTAACTCTGTTATTGGCTCAAGCTTCTTCCATGCATATTTGGTCACATGGCAATATACCAATGACCCAAAAATCCTGAAGTGACCAACATCTGGCCTCTTATCATAATAGGCCTCCTCTGGTGTCTTCATCTCAAGTATCCAATGTGGGATATGGTTTTGAACATAAATCGTTGTGTTGCATGCCTCAGCCCACAAGTGTAGTGGTAGGCCCTAATCATGCAACATTTCCCTCGCTTCCCGTACTATGCTTATGTTCTTCCTCTCAGCCACCCCATTCTATTGAGGGTTATGGGGTGTCGTCAACTCTCATTTAATTCCTTCCATTGCACAAAAGTTTTTAAACTCATTTGATACATACTCACCATCGTTATCACACCATAGAGATTTAACCTTATTACCTGACTCTCTCTCCCCCAATTCTTTAAACTGTTGGGTTGTGTTATATTCTTTCCACGACTAACCTATGTAGTGAACCGGGGGGTTAGAGGGGGGGCGGAGCCCCCC
>APFE030829257.1:36551-50878 GCA_000404065.3 Pinus taeda | reverse complement strand
ACACTCACTTGTGTTGTGAGTGGAGCTCTTATGGAACTCACACCATTTCCCCGTGTCCTTTTTTAGCTTTGCAGCACTGTTCTTTGCTTGTAGCTTTGGCGGGTTGTCTTGGGCTGCCCCGCCTTGGCTTTGTCCTTTGTTCTGTGGTTTCGGGGCACCTTTCCCTTGCTTTGGATTCGCAGATCCAAAGTCTCGCTTCTTTTGTTTGAACTTCTGCTCGATCTTGACGGCATATCGGTATGCTATGCCGAGAGAGGAGATGTTCAGGAATTCCATTTCTTCCTGGATGTACTTGTGTAGGCAGCCACGGTATTTGAGTATCAAATGCTGCTCTGAATCCTTGATACCCAACTTCGTGCGAAGGGTATGGAAAAGATTGGTGAACTCCGGCACATCTTGATCCCTCCCCTGCCACAGCGTGGTCCACTTTATGTATTCATCCTCATAGCTTCCAACAGGGTAGTATTGCTCCTTATGGCATCTCGAAATGAATTCCAGGTGGGTGCGACTGAAAATAGCGAGCCTGTAGTTTCATCCTTCTGCTCGCAGTAGGTTTCCCACCAGTCCTTGACGTGGGGGGCTGCTTTGAGAAGAGCGAAAACAATCTTTTCTCGATTTGAAAATTCATGAACAGAAAAATATCCTTCTAGCAGATTTAACCATTTATCTACGGCATCTGCGTCTATCTGACCCTCGAATATGGGGATTTCAAAATTAACTTGTACCTTAAAGGGTGTGGCGCTTCCAGAGTAGCTATTGGAATCCGATGCATCACTTCTGGGTAGCCGTTGAAGGATCTGCGCAAAGTTATCCATCATCGCGTTCCTCTGCCGCTCGAGTGCTTCTTCGAGCAAGATTTTGATAGGATCTCCTGCCCCCTCGTCTTTCTTCTCATCCGCCATGGGAGGTCGTCAAGATTTGCGAGGCTGGTCTTGCAAAGGTTCGACCAGTTCAAGCCCTAACTCCCTATATCCTGACCTCGTTGGGGACATGCAAAGAAAAACAGAGAAAAAGCAGACCGCTCTGATACCACTGATCCGGATTTAAACAGAACGCAATAAAATACAGAGATAACCATATACACAAAGATGCAGCGGAAATAATACTTCATTTCATTAATGGAAAATACTGAAATATGCTTACAACCGGAAATAGAAATAAACCAGCTAGGGCGATGGTAGCTTATCTCTGAGAAGAGATGTGTGGCTAGATGCCTCTGAACTGTGTTATAATGAGGCTCGAAGGTATTTATTGTTGAGAAACAATGGAAAAACCCTTCACATTCCAAAACCTAACCCTGGAAGATGAAACGCCAAATTGTGGCCCCGTTTTTGGGTAAGTTGGTACATCAACTTCCCGGGGTCGCGAATTGGTCGTCTTATCTCCGTTTGACGTGCATGATAGCCCGTTGGAAAGATCTCTCCGAGGACTACGACGGAAAAAGACAATTTTTAGATAGAAAAATCGCTGGCAGTAGATTTCCCAAAAAAACGTCGTTTAGGGCCTCAAAACGGCTCCGGAAGTTTAGGACCCGAAAAACTGCTAAAAGTAGTAAATTGTGCTATAATTAAGGAAACTGAAAAAAACTGCACGAAGCACTTAGAGGGGATCCAAGTCGAATTAGCGGGTGGCCACCAATATCCACTTGGATCACATGCAAACTTATTTATGTCCTACTCTAACATCTAAAAATCCACCTGTTTAATTCAAGTAATATAAAATCTCTAGTATAACTCATCAAACAGTAGATTCGACACTTGGGCTGCTTGACTATGCTTGAACAAAATCAGTAGTGGATCATATATGGGCAACTCAGAAATAAAATTGAATCCATCACCTGAGCCGATAAATGGAAAGGACTTCACCTTCACTAATGAGTGGAATAGACTTGCTATAGAACTCATCTTGAAAATTTTCAAGGTATCGATATTCAAGAAGTGAAGTCACCATGAAAATTCGATTTTTAGAATTATTTAAGAGTGGAGTTCCTAGTGTAATATCGTGCAACCTTCAGAACTTATGATTTCCTTTTACCCTATGGATTCAGAAAGAAGAGACTCGAAGAGAATCCCGGAAAAGGAACTTTTCATCTCCCGACAGAAGCACCAAAGTGTTATCAACCAGGCTAGTTGGGGTCAGGATGTGTCAACCCTTCAACCCAGAGTAACTATTTCAAACCATCTTTTGACTGGAAGTTACCCCTTCCAATTTGAGACGACTATCTCGAAATTTTTTAAGAATGTAGATGGCTAACTCTAGTTTTCTATTCGAATTTTCGGGTGAAAGAATGTGAGGGTGGCAACCATTGGGCATGGAGTCAGTCAAAGAAAAACAACAATAAACAACATTGTTTTACAGAAACTGAGGCATATTTGATTTACTAAGGTGGATAAGGGCATTCACAGTAATCACAACAAGTTGAAGGAAGTTGGAGTTGTTTGACAAATTTCCAAGTAATCAACAAAATGTGAAAACTAATAAAAACCAAGGAACACGAAATGATGGGATTGAAACCAGAATGAATCTCAGGTTAAAACAAAGTATGTTGCAACTGTATTTTTTATTAACTGAAAATAATACAAAAATGGTCCTCACATCATCGAACCCACCATGTAGAGTCAAACATATGCATATTTATATAGAAATATCTCTTTACAAAATCTACAACCTGGGCTAGATCTGATCCACAAATATGACACTTAATAAAACCTTGAGCCTTCTAAGGTATTTATTGTACAATAGAGTTCAAATACAAATGGGAGTCGTATGGACAGAGCATATCTAAAATTACAATTATTAAGAAAAATTTTGAAGCGTGGCACTCTCTCTATGGAAACTCGAACATTTGGCTCTTGAATCTTGCTATATTGTTTGTTATGGAAAGTGTCTTACTGTCTCCTATGTATCCCGCTCAATTTAATGACCATGCTGCTAAAGAAACACCAAGAAACACCTTCATTGTCTCATGGAGTGTAAGAGAAATGGATACTTTAACATTTGTTAATCTCGGTCGTTGATCTAGGCCTTTTTTATATCGCAATTTCAATATAGAAGAAGATCCGCTTTAACAATATTTTATGGTCATTTCTTGATGTTATGGACATGACGGTTTATAGAGAGAAACACATAAAATATCAAATCTTGGGAGGGTCTTCGCACATCGTAATCGCAAGTTGAAAGGACTTCGGTGCAGCGGGACTTATGTTTGTGTGATCGCCGATTGCAATATCGAAATTGGTGGGATAAGCATTATCACAATCAGTGGGCAGATGTAGCAGTATGTGATATCAGTTGAAAGTTTTAGCAATATGTGATATCGGTGGGAAGGACTTATTGCAATCAGTGGGAAGTGGCTATCGCAATCAACGGGAAGGAATTGCAATGCGATATAGCAATTGGAATTGTTGTCTAGGTAAATCCTCTCTACGGATAGAGAGGATCCCTCTAGCCCAATGAGTGGGTTTGGCACCCGAAGTGACAATCTACCAGACCCTTTTCTAAGTTACAATTTAAAAGAGAAATGAAGAAGATGACCTACCTTGTTTTGATGCTATTTCGATCTCCTTTGTTGAATACCCTCGATCACTTGTGCCATATGCTCATTCCTACTATTCATAGTGTTTATGCACCTGAACAAGAGATCAAGACAGAACAAAGCATGCAAATACAAATAACATATTCAAAAGTAACCTACTCAACTGATCAAAGAATGTTAAGCTAAATGATACATGAGCATATACATTTAGGGAAAATGAACCAGCAGTTGAATATTAATAGAAAATAAAGGGAAGCATGCAACGAAGCCTTGATGCTGATAGGCTCTCCTTAAATGAATATCCAAGTCCACGCTAAGCTCTCCAAGCACTCCTTCTCCAAGCCAAATGAGTAGCAGATAGACACAATCTTAGCATAATGGTGCAAATAGGCATAAAACAACCATTTGGGAATAGGAAAGGATGAATATATGGGCTGGGAAAGGTAGTTAGGATCTATCCATAGATATGATTATGCCCTTATATCAAGGAGATAACTCATAGGGATAAGACCAAGAGGCCAAGTTGGGACCATTTGACCTCATCTATGTTAAACAGCCTCCAGCCCCCGCTCTGTAAGCTTCTAGATCACAAAGCTTCTCATCCTCTTTGGGAAAATTTCCTTTTTGGGATCATCATAGGTATACAAGTGAACAGAGCGATGCCATTGCAGGTCAAGTGCAGTGAAACAGGCAATCATCATTGTTTTTAGTCTCATAAGTGTGATGATTCTCAAATTAGGGTTTCAGATCTATTTCTTTCATGGAAAGCTCAAGGCGTTTTCCAATCAATGTATTAGGAAGGATCTAAGTTGCATATATGAATGAGCACACTACATAATGGTCATGTTTCATGCACTTCGGGGTATGTCACAGGGAAGTGTAGGAGGTGTGATAAAATACTGTGTAACAGATGCCCCCTGAAGCATGAAGGCAAAATCCAGAGTGATAGTTGAGATGCTTTACGAGATTTTGCAAGGACGAGGAAAAACACTGTCAGCAAACCTACAAATCAAGGATGCATATACATATACATATCTGATATCATGAATCCACAATATGGACGCAACCATTCGGATGATAAGTACTATATTAAAGGATCCATGGTATGGGTGCATCCATCCAAATGAGAAGGATCATTTGTGAATCTAAGATCCAAGGTATGGTCATAGCCATTTGAGATAGAAGGATCATCATAAAAGTAAAGTCCCACGGTATGGTCACAACCTTCCGTATAGCAGAAACATGTGTACAATCATGAATAATATATAACTCCACGCAGCCTAAGCCATATTAGATAAGACTTAGGGATTTTTGCTCCATCTTGACCCGATCAAATTATGAATTCTAACATGCGAATGAATGTGTTGAATTCAAACATTATAGAAAACCACCTGATTACCAGCCAATGATTTGGACCATTAACATGTACGAGAGAAACCTCAAATAATAACAATGGTTCTCAAGGTACGACACTACAATCTGTGAATGTGATAATGAAACTAAAGGCAAACACTCATGGTATCATCCAATTGAATGCCAATGATGGATGCTTTTCATCGGATACGAAGAACTTGCCATTAAGGCATGCAAGCTCTAAGGTACTGAAAGGGAGTTTCTCAGTCATCTTCCTGGATAATGAGTTGAAGTCGAGAGGAAGTGACTCATCTAAGGAGGGAAATGATGATTCCCCCATCATCGACATGAAACAAGGAATAAAGTGGAATGAAATGAATAAGATCCAAGACTGTAACAGTGGGTCAGACAATGTATAAGTAAAAAATGGCAGATTGGACTTCCCTTGAACACTAGTGACACGAATTCGGAGTGTGGCAGCATGTGACTCAACATAGGACTAAAGGTCATGATGTCGAAATGGAATAGCCAAATGAGAGGAAAAAATGGATCACCCAAACTTGGGAGAAGAAGTGATTGAGTGAGGATATCCCAAACCCAACACGAAAGCAGAAGAGTGTCATGTTCAAAAATGACATGCTCCCTATACAAAAGATGTTTCATCTTCATTATTTCCCTACTATTTCTAGTGAGTACCCCAATTATTTTTATCCCAAGCTTGAAGGGGATAGCATATGCTTGTCATGTAAGTTCATTCTTTGAATCAATCCATCCTAGTAAGTTTTATGAGTCCTAGGAAGGAGACAACCAACTCATCATGATGACAAGTATTTCATCATAAAATTTTGATGAGTCTAATATAAGAATAACTAAGTATCTTTATCATATTTAGAGAGTTTGAAAAAGAGACGAAAAAGAAAACTCCATCATGTCCTTTTTTGTAATTTGTCTCTCGAACCTGAAAAGGTAGAAAACAATATTCGAGAGAACCTCTTGACCATATCGATCAAGTCGTACCTTTTTCGTAAAAAGTCAATCTCAACCCGAAAAAGGGGTACACGTATATTGAGGCAACGTTAATTCATTTAATCTAACAAGTTTGAAATGAAAAGTACTCGATGATCTTTTCATTTTTTTAGAGTCAGAAAAGGGCTTAAAGATGACTTCAAGGGGGTTCCTTTTTCGTTTATTTTTAACGAATCTGAAAAAGAGATAAAACGAAAACTCATGAGAATCAGTAAAAAATAATCATTGTCCATCGAAAACACTTGTAACTGCACAAAGAAATGCACCCATCACTGATATCAAGAAATAATAATAATATATTATTAAAATATTGACCAAAAAATGCCTTCAAAACTTATAAATAACCAAAAGTAACATTATTTTTTACCATTTCACCATACTAAGTTTTGAAAGCACATTTATGCCCTAATTTTCTCGATTTTCAAGTGACCATTATGGGAGATTCAGGGTGCCACTTCGTTAACCATTTGCAACAGGTAAGAGGTCTATCCTTGCTCTTCCATTTCATCATATTTTCATGCATTTTTAATGGAATGTTTTATGCTAAAAGAGAGGATTTTCAAATTTTAAATTGTTGGTGATCATCACCGGTTTCGTCATCGGACCCAAAATGATCACTCTCAAGACTAAAGGCCTTCACAATGACATTGATCTGTTAATCAAAACAGGTGCAATGGCACCGAGGTGGATTTTTTTGAAGGAAAAACCCTTTTTAAAGAAAAAAATCTTGATTTTGATCCATAAAAAAGTATCTAATTTATGTTTAATGATGTTTTGCAGGAGATCATGGTTCTGGAATGGAACAAAAGAGGTCATGAGGTTGAAGACCACCAATCAGCCTAGAATCCAGAATGCATCAATGCCTTGAGATATTGTGGGTTGTTGAAGTTCTTCATGACCATAGGACTAAGTGCTCAGATGAAATTGCTGTCATATTTGATCAGTCTTTGGGATATGGATCGAGAGATCTTCATAATTAAAGGCTAGGAATTGGAAATATAAGAATCAAACATATATTTCATCACAGGAATGTCCCGAAGAGGAGAGAGAGTCCAACTCTTTGGATCTCGCCTAGGTGGTCAGAGTACTAGTGCTTTGATTAGGAGGCATTATCCAGGTGCAGAGATGACAAGGGGTGGGAAGGTGAAGATTGCCACGGTAACCAATACCCTTTATTTATGAAAGATATTATACACCATAGCTCGCATATCTAGGACACAAGCCTTAAATGATAGTTCAAAATCCCAATTCAAGTATGCAATTGAGTGTCTGACCCCCACCACATTCAACTGGTGTGGGGGCCTTCTGGCGAATATGAAAAGACAATTGACCAAAGGGAAGTAGGGAAACCTGAGACAATTTGGGTTTGTCTCGATACTGGTGAATTTCTTCCTAGAGTGGGTGCCCTTATTCTGGGACAAGTGGGTAGAGGTACCAGATCCTACCCCTGAAGACCTGAGGCTAGTGAGGTGGAGACAACTCATGCCCCAAGGAGGGATGGGTCAGCGGATGCACTACACTCCACAATGTTTTACTTGGTTGTTGTGCCAATTACTCATGGTGGATGACTATGCATATGCTGCCATGGATTTCAGACAGGATCCAGATCTACCTCTACCACCTGGAGAACAGTGGACTAATGCAGGTAAAGACATGTTTTTTGGATTTTTTCAAGTCTTATTATTTTTTTGTAAAAGTGTACACTGAGACTCGACTTATGATAAATGTGCATATGTGGGACTGGAAAGACCACCTGGCATGTCACCAATAGCACGATGGGTTGCTCATTAGATAGTGGGCATTGACTATGAGGAAGGGGCAGACCCCTTAACCGAGATGGAGCGCAACTTAGATTCGATTACTCAGGGAGTTCCAGAGTATGCTACTATAGACAAGGTGCCATTACACTAGTAGAGACACACAATGGGAGTATTAGTAGGACTCCTTCGGCTGTTAGGTCGAGTGATCAAAGCAGTTTCATGCTACCATGAGCACCGTGTAGGCTGATAGCCTTTCTAGCTATTTTACACATTTTGTAGGCTGTGAAAGCCAAGTGTCCGAAAACACTTTATTTTTGAGATTTTGACATAAATACTCTGATAGACACGATATATATTTATATACATACACATTTTTTGTTTTCTACTTACGTTTCCATGAATCATGATGATGTGATTTGTTTTATAAATTACACAAATTCCTGTCAAGAACATAGTTTGCTAATGCATCTGTCAGTGTATTCAAATTGAGTGGAATATGTTGATATGTGATAAAATCGAAATTTCTTTCCAGTAATCGAACACATAGATATATACACAATATCTGTGGATTTCTTATCAAATAATTATTGTTTAACTGTAACATAATGGGTTGTGAATCTAACTTGACAACTAAATCCCTAATGCCAAGAGAAGCAACTTATGAAAATCGTTCAATGACTGCACTGTATTCAACAATATTGTTAGTTGTTCGACTGAGGCATATACCTTGTAAGTCAATCAACTCGTCATTAGGGGCAAAGAGTTCCAAAGCTAGAAAATACAAATTTTGTGTACTACGACAAGAACCATAAAAAAACCGAGATAATGACTTGACAACATCTACAAACCAAGTGGAACAGAAGGTAAGAAGAGAAAAACATATCTACAAAGAAAATAAACACACCAAAAATAAAAAAGCGCACACTAATGAATTCACACACTAATGTACAAAAATTTATTACACGAATTTCATGCATAATAATTTTCAAATACAACCCATTTTGGGGCCGTGACAATGCATTTCCTTCATAATCAACTAGCTCATAGGCACCTTTTTCCAAAACACGTTTGACAATATATGGCCCATGCCACATAGGTTCGAACTTTCCAACACATAACTTATCATTAGCTTGATTATAATGCAGGATCAAGTTGCCTTCACAAAAATTGCGAGGAGAAAAGGTTTGATCAAAATGAGCTTTCACGCATTTCTTTTGGGCTTCTATTATCATTGCGGCAATGCGATGGGTCTCATCAAGCCTCTCAATGAAGAGTAACTGCTCCTCTTTAGGCGAGGTATTTAGAAGAAGTTTGACAACTAATTTGAGTGAAGGGATTTCACATTCAATTGGGAGAGTTGCCTCTAAACCATAAACCGGCTGGAATGGAGTAAATCCAGTGGTCATCTTAACGAAAGTTTTGCAAGCCCAGATAACTAAGAATAGCATCATATGTCAGTCCCATTTGTTCTTCCCAATGGTGCGTTGAAGCATAGTAATCAAAACTTTATTAATTTCTTTGACTTAGCCGTTTACCTGTGGATAGTAAGGAGTTGAGCTATCATGACGAAGGCCCAACTGTGCAGTCATCTCTGCCATCATGTAATGACAAAAGTGTGATCCATGGTCAGTTATAATGGCTTGAGGAACACCAACACGCATTATGATGTGGTTGAAAAGGAACTGAGCAGCAGTGATATCATCAACATTGTATGTAGGTATCGCCTTGGCCTATTTAGTGAATAGTCGATGGTGACGACAATATAGCCAAGTCCCTCAATCGAGCATGGGTTACATGTCATGAAGTCAGATGCCCCATTTAGTGAATGGGCCAATGGTAACTACTGGGTGTAAGGTTGTTGGAGGGCGTGCTTCTTATAGTTAGAAATATGACATTCATGGCATTTGTGAATAACCAAAATACAATCTTTAAATATGGAAGGCTAGAAATAACTAGTGCGAAGGTTTTTCTAAGTAATGGTGTAACCGGACATATGACCACCACAGGAACCAAAGTGGCAGTCATTCAAGACCCATTCAACCTCTTCAAGTGTTAGACATATGTGAATAACAGAGTCCACACTGACTCAGTATAATGTATCACTAAGAATCTGATAGGGTTGGGACTGATGTCAGATGCGACGTCGATCAAATTCCGACAACTCAAATCAAAAGGTTTGGGTTTGAAGATAAATGATAATATCTCCATACCATGGGTCAAGAGTGTTGATAAGAAATAGAGTTTCATCAAGAATCTGATCAGTAAAATCAATAGAAGTGTTTGCAGATGGAAGGCCACATATCAAATACGCAAAAACAAGTGGTTTCTTTGATTTGGCGACAGTAAAATCCAAATCAAACTCTTGTAGGATAACAATTGATTTGGAGTATTTTCCCCCTAGTAATTGACGAGTCAATATGTATGTCATGGGGTTGCAATTAGAAATCACTGTGGTTTTTTGTAAAAGGATATAATGATGAAATATTTGGACAACATGGACTGTTGCCAAGGCAAGCTTCTCAACATGGTCATATTGAGATTCAGTGTCAAGAATATTTCAGCTTAAATAATAAACCACATGTTCATTACCATCGTCATAATTCTGAACTAACACCATAACAATGGTAGTATCAGTTGCAGCCAAGTAAAGGAAATAATCACGTCAATAATTAGGGGGATGTACTAAAGGAGCATTGATAAGTGTGTCTTTCAAAGCATTAAAGGATTTTTGGGCAACTTCATCTGAAATGAAAGGGATCCCTTTCTTAAGCAAGCAGGTAAAACCTTCGTGAGTTCAGCATAGTTAGGAACAAATTGATGAAGAAAATTAGCCTATTCTTGTAGGATTTACAATTATAGTAATGAGGTGGTGGGGGGGGGGGTAAGTTGACAATAGCCTCAAATTTTAAAGGATCGATTTGGATACCTTTGTGGGACACCACAAAACCCAAGAGTTGACTATATTCAATGCCAAAAATGCACTTATGTCGATTGAGGTAGATTTTATAATGTCAACATCACAAAAATATGTATCTTAAGTGGTTTGAATGGTCATGATGCTTAGCAGAATGGGTTGGTAAGTTATTAAGGTAAGGCTGAATAGTGTTTCATGCACCTGCAAAAGAGATCAAGACACAACAAGGCATGCAAATACAAATAGCATATTCAAAAGTAACCAACTTAACTGATCAAGGAATGTTAAGCTAAATGATACATGAGCATACACATTTAAGGAAAATGAACCAACAGTTGTATATTAATAGAAAATAAAAGGAAGCATACAACCAAGCCTTGATGTTGATAGGCTCTCCTTGAAAAAATATCTAAGTCCAAGCTAATCTCTCCAAGCACTCCTTCTCCAAGCCATAGCATATAGGCACAATCTTAACATAAGGGTGAAAATAGGCATAGACCAACCATTTGGGAATGGAAGAGGATGAATATATAGGCTGTGAAAGGGAGTTAGGATCTCTCCAAATATAGGAGTAGGCCCTTATCTCAAGGCGGTTTCTCATAGGGATAAGACCAAGAGGCCAATTTGGGAGAATTCCACTTCATCTATGCCAAACAACTTCCAGTTTGTCACTCTGGAAACTTCTAGATCACGAAGCTTCTCATCCTCTTTGGGAATTTTTCATTTTTGCGATCATTGTGGGTATACAAGTGAACAACAAGATGCCATCGTGGGTCAAGTGCAGTGCAAAGCTATTTCTTTCAGGGAAAGCTCAAGGAATTTTCCAATCAATGTCTTAGAAAGGATTTGTGCTGCATATATGAATGAGTACAATGCATACTGCTCATGTTTCAGACACTTCGGGTATGTCACAGTGTTATGAAACCAACTTCAATAAAGATAGAAAAGATAGATCAACGCCTTAGAATTCAGCCTCTTCGAGGGGGCAACCTCCTTTACATTACATAAATGAACCAATTCTTGGATGATTCAAATGACAAAACCTCCTTCTATATATAGGAGTCTAAGGAGTCACAATATAACCCAACCAACCTAACAATAATAATATAAAGCCACAAAAATAATAATAGAGGGATTCTATGGGGCACATTAATAACAATATGGGGACAATAGGGGCACAACAATATTAATAAGGGGTATAACTACAATAGTAATGGGGTAATCACTAGTAGTATAGGGACCCAACATGCCCCTCTCCTCCAAAAAAGTGTTGTCCTCAATGCTTGAGTAGTTTTGGATACTTCTGTATAAAATTCTCATCCTCCCATGTGCAATCTTCAGCGAATAAGTTCTTCCACTTCATAAGATACTTCGAAATTGATCGATTTCGTAGCTGTCGAGTTCTTGTTTCTGTGACTGCTTTCGGTTCCAATATAATTTTTCCTTCCTTGTTAAGTTTTGGCAATATTGTTTGAACTAGGAGCTTGTCGCCTATAACCTTCTTTAAACACGAAACATGGAAAACTGGGTGCAATCAAAAAGCTGCAGGAAGCTCCAATTTGTATGCCACAGTACCAATCTTTTGGAACACCTTGTATAGACCATAATACTTTGTTGATAATTTATTATCCTTCTTATCTTGCTTGCGGGACATTTTCTTATATGGTTGTAGCCGTAGGAATACCCAATCACCTACATCAAAACTTCTTTCGCTACGATGTTGATCTGCCTGTTGTTTCATTCTATTCTATGTCAAGATGAGGTTATCCTTTAACAATTGAAGGACTTGTTGTTGATGTCTGATGTGATGTTCCACTACCTGAACCTTAGAATTTTCTCTTAAATATGATGTGGTGGATGGTGGAAAATACCCATAAAGTGCCATAAATGGGGTCATTCTTGTTGTTGTATGGAAGGAAGTGTGATACCACCATTCTGTCAGAGGCAACCATTTGACCCATTGTGTCTGTTTATTAGATACAAAGAAACGAAGATATCCTTCCAAACATTTGTTTACTATCTCAGCTTGTCCATCAGATTGAGGATGATAAGGTGAGCTATGAGCTAACTGAGTACCAAGAAAATAAAATAACTATGTCCAAAAATTTCCAGTGAAAATGGGATCTCTGTCACTTACAATAATCTTTGGGTTTCCATGTAGCTTTTGAATTGTTTCCATAAATGCACTAGAAACTGTATTGGCTTTAAATGGATGTGATAATACACAAAAGTGTGCGTACTTGGTAAGTCTGTCAACTACCATCATGTTGACACTCTTTCCCTCAGACTTGGGTAAACCTGTGATAAAATCCATTGAAACCTCCTCCCAACGTTGGCTTGGAATGGATAAAGGTTGTAATGAACCCGGTGTCTTAATTGTTTCAACTTTATTTTGTTGGCAAACCAAACATTCCGCCACAAACTTTTGAATATCTGATTTAACGCCATCCCAAAAAAATTCCTTCTTAACCCTGTGGTAAGTTTTTAAAAATCCTGAGTGCCCTCCTAAGGGAGAAGTGTGCAATTCCATAAGAATCTTTTGTTTTAGCTAGGAATTCTTACAGAGGTATAAGCGACCTTTGTACCATAACGAGTCATTTTGCCAACTAAATGTATCAGACGTACTGGAATCTTGTTGTAACATTCAATAAGTGCCCACACTTCTTCTTCATTCTTCCATTCCTCCCTTGCTTCGTTTATCCAATCTAGTTGGATAATAGAAATGGCACACAACAATGCTTCCACATCCTCATCCTTTCTTGAGAGTGCATCTGCCACCACATTTTTCTTCCCTTTTTTGTAGATGATTTCAAAGTCATAACCCAACATCTTTGTGACCCACTTTTGTTGCTCTTCAGAGGATAATCTTTGTTCTAAAAAGTATTTAAGGCTATCATGATCCGTTTTTACCTTGAAGTGTCTTCCCATTAGGTAGGGTCGCCATTTCTTAAGTGCATGATTGCCAACATTTCCTTCTGATAAATAGCTTTGTGTAAAACTTTCCCTTGATTGGACGACTTTCAAAAGCAATGTGTCTTTCATCTTGTATTAGAACAGCACCAATTCCATTTCTTGAAGCATCACATTCCACAATAAAGGTTTTTGTGAAGTTCGGTGTCGCTAAGACCGGTGCTTGGCACATTTCCTCTTTAAGATGTTCAAAGGCCTTTGTTGCTTCCAGAGTCCATGAAAATGCATCTTTCTTCAATAATGTTGTTAGAGGTGCTGCTATTCTCCCATATTTCTTAACAAACCTACGATAATACCCTATCAACCCAAGAAATCCTCGTAGATGCTTTATGGATGTGGTGATTTTCCATTCCTTAATGGTTTTAATTTTACTAGGGTCTACCTTAACTCCATGAGATACAATATGACCCAAATATTCCACCTCTTGTACTCCAAATAAACATTAGGATCTTTTTGCATATAATTGTTTCTCCTCCAATAGTTGTAGCACCCTGTCAACATGTTCAACATGATCGTTCCATGACTTGCTATAGATTAGTATATCATCAAAAAATACTAACACAAATTTTCTAAGGAAGGGTTTTAAAATGGAATTCATCAAACATTGAAATGTAGAAGGCACATTGGTAAGGCCAAAAGGCATGACCAAAAATTCATAATGACCCTCATGAGTTCTAAATGTTGTTTTCAGAATGTCTTCAGTCTTCATGCTAATTTGATGATATCCTGAATGAAGATCCAACTTGGTGAAGTAAATTGATCCATGCAA
>APFE030829257.1:24735-36022 GCA_000404065.3 Pinus taeda | reverse complement strand
CTTGAACATGACACTTTCTCTCCGCATCCGAGTTGGGTTGGGTTGTTCCGTTCACTGGTCATATCACCATTGGTCTATCACACCATCCACCTTTGGGGTTAATGCTACCAATCCATTATCAGTGTCGCCGATATGTTCAAGAGAAGTCATTCAGAGAACTCACCTGTGTCTCATCCGCTGCAATACATTCACTCTCCATTCTTTCATGACTGCCACCCTGAACCCTGTATCATCAGATCATTTTCACCTCCAAAATCATTTGCTTCATTCCATGTCGTAGATGTGGGATTCATTAAGGCCCTCCTACGACGGGTCACTTCTTATCGACATCATCTCATTATCCAAGAAGTCGACCTAGGAACAACCCTTTCAGTACTTTGAAGCTTTTATGCCTCAATGGCAAGTTTCTCACTTTCGGCGATAGGTTTACATTAATGGCCTTCGACCAAGAGATTTTGCGTGGTGTTCGACGCCAAGTCCTTTTTCACATCGTGTGAATTGTACTGTAGTACCTTGAGGGTCATTGTCATTATTGGTGATTCCTCTCGCGCCTGTTAACAACTTACGTCATTGGTTGATAATCAGGTGATATCTTTCCATGTTCGACTCCAGAACATTTTTTCACAGGGATCGACTTGTACTCTGAGTGAAGATTGAACGAGTTTTGAAGATCCCAGATCTAGTTTCATCCATCCGGGCTGCAATATATTCAGGAATATAAAGACATCAAATGTACATCATTGCCAAATAGATGATCATTCAAATCAAAGGATGATGAGTCTGAATCATTACTCTGCTACACAGACGATTGTCTGTCCTATGTACATGAAAATGAATTTATAAAGCTGAGCATGGGAATGCCCGCCTTAGCTAGATCATGAAAGATGTTATGAAGATAATGTATTGTATTGTATCTTATTACAGGTCGCCTCCCAGCTCGAAAAAACTTCGGATCCTCATGATAAAGCATTTCACCCGACATCAAAATATTAACGACCTCATGCTTTAGGGCCAACTGTTATAGACATTTTTGGCACTGCACCCAATCATAAATTTCCATAAACTGAGGGCTCCTAGTCCTAAAATTTTTCTTCACTACCAAGGAACAAGGTAGTTGATTACATCATCTCCCAGAAGTTCTCCACTTAAAAACTGCTCAGAAATGGTCAAAACTAGACCATACTGAATACCCAGTGTAGAGGGTGCGATGCATATCACCTTCCCAGTGTAAAGGGTATGATGCATACTGAATGGCCCCTCTGTAGGGTGCGATGGGCGAGAATGGACAAATGGCAGAGACAGTTTGCGAGGTGGAAGATCATGGAATCTTCCAGAAGCTTCCCCTCTGACACTTGCCTCTTTGTTTTCGACCTGGGATGAGTAAGAGATCATCAGTCTCCAAGTGGAATCAAGAACTATCAAAGACAAGACACTAATCAAAACCCCAGAAGATGACTCACCCCCCTACAATCATCTATATATGGATCCCTCATCACAGAGATCCAGAGGCTGGAATCTTGTATTTGTAGAGAGTTGTTGTGTTTTCTGGTGAAACTTCATAGGTTGGGTATCTAAGCTTTACTTGAGTGATTAAGGGGCTTCTTGCTGGAGGATGATGCTGGTCAAGAACTATTGGTGTTATCCTCTTGCTATTCTGATATTAATAAAGCTATTCAAGTTTTCCTCCATATTCTTGTATGTTTGATTGTATATGCATTTGTGTGGTTAATACATATCTGGTCCTATGTTATTTATGAATATAGATCTCTGTTCTTTGATAGTAGTATGTTGCTTTGATTCCATAGGTGCTCTTTGAAGCTGGGAAAACGAAGAAGAAGTGGCAAAGATCTATCAGGAAGGAGAGGAATCAAGTAAGGAACCAAGCGCAAGACTAAGGTTGGTGCCCTTTGTTCCACTCTTGTCTATTTTCATAAAGGAAAACGAAAGTAGTCTTTACTTGTTTGTTTCTAAGATAGCTACCAGTATTAGTGGGAATAGCAGCTCCGAGTGAACACTATTCTCGGTAACACATCTCATGATCAAACAAGGTGCAATATAAACACGACGATTGTGTCATATTCATACAATCACGCGCATAATGTCATGGCCCTTCACAATTGTAGCAGATCAACTAACTGTGACCTCTTCTAGGTCCTCCTCCACCTTGGCCTTGTTCACACCCCTAAAATCTGGTTTGCACCACTCCTTCATTATGGTTTAGGGCCGTGATTCGGCCTAAACTCTATAGGTGAGAGTTCTATCCATCATCAACTCATTTCCAGCTATGTGAAAAATCTCGCACCACAAAGCAGGTGTCGCGCTAGGTCCTTCTTGTGCTTCTGACCTTAACAGCATCGGTCCTCCTCCCATGAGGTAATTGGCAAACACCGAGCAATGGTCTGTATCATGACCCTGACCCTTGCATTTTATGCACCACACCTCTTCACACACTTTTCGTCGAGTTGTTCTATCATGTTCAGACTCTGCATCTCCAGGCATAAATTCTTCAACTACACATGGATCTACTGAACTCCCAAGTTAGGATCCTGCATCGGGGTCTCATGTAGCCTAATTTTAATCTCTAAGGCTTATGCCTGAGTCGTTAACTTCTGTTGCGATAGCGCGCTCCTTAAATGTAGCATTAGCAATGTTACAAACCATTTGCAATGTTGTCCATCTGTCATATTCATATTAGCTTTGCGAATCTTACACTTCAGCCTCTGATCCAACTCCCAAGGAGTCTTTCCTGGTAGCATCGTGATTTCTTTGAATCCAATGATCGACTGTGCTTCAGACTTCGGCCTGCTAAATTCTCTGTTTAGCGCTGCTTGGATATCCACGATTACCTCATTTGGATTATCATTGGAGTGCTTAATATACCAGGTCAGCACGCGGTCCCGTAGGGCACTAAATAGAGTCCCTTTCTTTATATTGTCATCTGTAACTCCTTGCGCTACCCATATGGCTCTTACCATGAACCAAAATTGGTCTGGATCCTCATTTCCTAATCCCTTGAACACATGCAACTTTATCGTTATTTCCATATTGACTCGCGATGGTGGCAGAGGTAGTACATGTCAAGATGGAGGTGAAGGCAATGAAGCTACTGGCGATGTGGGTGGAGGTGGTATTCACAAAATTCTTTTCCTTATCAAATGGATCGCACTTCACAGCGAGACCTTTGCGAGTTCCTCCTCGTCCCCTCGCGGAGGTGAAATCAAGGGGCTAGTTTCTAGTCCCTTTCCTTTGTTCCTAGAATTTTTTCCACTTCGCGTAGCCCCGAACATCAAGGTAATTACATAACCCTCTTTTTACACAATAACATTTTAAGCCAAGTATTCAGAGACTTTACATGCTTATCTCGCAGTCCCTTGAGAAAGTGTCACTATGCCTCATTGTAGCTAACTGAGGCGTCAACCATGAACTCAGTAACCAATCCTCCTATAATCTGATCGAACCAATGATCAACGGCGCGGGCGATCTTATCCTCTAATGCTTCCAACCTTCACACTAACTCTGGGGTCCACACAATAGGATTTTCGAGTTTCCACCTTCCATGGCTATCTACTAGCTTCGTGATCCACTCATACAACTCAGTAGCAAAAGACGCGAAGAAGATTTCATGGATCTTGGTGTACAAGTAGCAATCTAACCACTCTTCTTTTTTCAGTCGCAGGTTCTTATTCTCCTATGCCATGAACTCGTAAATCCTCTTATCCAACCAACCTTCAATTTCCTTCTTAGTTGGATTTGAATGATAAGACATCAGACATCTCTATGTAGATTTTGGTCCCGGCAACGGAACCATTTGTTGGCTTGATGGGGCCTAACCTAGGTTTGGAGTTAATTATCCAAACAAATCCCTACATTATTGGTCCTTTCAGCATCAGCCCGTGGTGTGTGGACTGAAGTCTCACCCGAAGTAGTATGGGGAGATGTTGGAACCAAGTTTCCACACCCTGGAGACGTCTGAGGGGTCAATTTAGTCCAATTATGCCTACCTTCGCGCAGGTTACTTCGCGCACTATTCTGACCTATGATACCTTCGTGATCTCCTATAATTGTCCTTCGTGCAACCCAAACCAAGGGCTGAGATGCTTTCACGCTACTAGAGCAACGATCTGCGTTATTTCGCCAATTTACACCGCATATCTTACTTATCTTCTTACAATTTTTAGTTAACTTCGCATAAACAGATACATTATCTCACATTTACATAATCAACACAATCAGATATGTTTCCGCACCATGTAGACAACAGAAATGCAATTTATACACAATATATTCGATACAGAAAATAGGAAACAAATACACAAAATTGATGTAAAAAATTTCTTTATTAATGCTTCAACAGTTACAGACTCAAATTTCCCTGCGCGCTCAGCTGCAGGGGTCCGCGCACTCAGCTGTGGACTACTAAGCCTCTGCGCACTCAGCTGCAAAGCCTTCTCCAACTCTACAACCCAAAGACTCGACTCTACCCTTATACCTTTTGTTATGCTTCTATTCCATGGTTACTCTAATTCTATTCTTTTTCAACTACTTAGAACCTCGCTCTATTTATACAATCCCATGGTCCGCGGACCATGGGTAGATCTCTAAATCCAACATTACATTACAAAATTGAGGGCGGACAACCTTATGACTCATTTACAACTTCACACTCCACACCCACCAAATGCGGAGTCTTTACATCAGATTTACAACTTTTAACCAAAAACCTGGGCTTTAAGCCCTAAAACTTCCCTTGGGTGATCTCGTGCCCAACAGGCTTCTAGCTTGTGGAGCTTCTCTTCGGAAGTTACTTAAATCTATATGAGGAGCTCTGGTAGCTCAATGCAAGTTTGGGTGATGGCATCCTCCATCTCCTGCATACACGCAGTGGTCGCATCCCTATCCTGGATGACCCTAGAAAATTCATCAGTTAATTGCTCATTGTGGATTTTAATGTATTTAATTACGAAGAGCACCCGCTCTTCCCGGATTTTCAATTTAGTAGATGTTCCCTAGTGAAGTTCATGTAATGCTTGAATAGGCAGCGCCGCAAAGTTCAGCTAGGAGTTCCTTCCATATGGCGCTTCTTCCTGATCTACCATGGTAGTGAAGCATAGTGACCCTCTTGGAATGGGCATTGTGTAGACATCTCTGGTTACCACCAATGTTGAAGGTAATGCTTGGTGTCGCACTTGTCATTCCCACGCTCGCTTGAATCGTGCTCTCTTGCACTGATAGCTCTTTGAGGTCTTCTTAGACCTACGTCAGTATTGAATTATACTAATCCTCTATGTGTCCCCACATGTCCTCAGTGATGGAGTGCATGGTGTCACCAATCTCATCAATATCCCCCTCAGTGAGGACCATCGTGGTGAGCACCAGTATTGTAGCAAAAATGCTGCAACTCATGGGCTGCCTACTTTACTCTTATCAACCCGGTAGTTCGTAATAAACTTGGAAGCATTGGTGTTGTATGCACAAGTACTAGTTCTCACTGCAGGTTGTCACTTGATCAGCCGACGCAAGATCATTAGGAGCTCAAGCCAACTTCTATGGATTCCAGAAGAAGCTATATATGTGATGAAAGGAAATAAAGATAGATGTTATTCTAACTGCAGAAATGAGAAAGACTGAAATGTAAAGCAAACCTAATGAACCCTAATTAACCAACTAATTCTAATTTTGCAGAAAGCGCTATGAAAACCATGAAAGGAATGCCATTACCTATTCAAGGAAGTAAACAACATCTAATTATGCTATTTCTGTAATTAAATAAGCAAAAAACATATTTTTGGATCTTTATGTATTTTTATGTGAATTTGACATGCATGTAATTTATTGTGGGTGAGTGTGGCAGCGAATAGGTGGTGTTGAAGGGTGGTTTTGGGACTTGAGAGGATGTAGGATTGTGTGGATGGGTCCTAGGAGGTCTTTGGTGGCCTTTTGGAGGCTTCTCCCACACTCGGCCTTCAAAAGAAAGACTACAGGAAAATATACAGGAAGACACAGGAAATCTACAAGAGGAAAACAGGGAATCTATAGGAGGAGGCCGAGAGCAGTTTTCATTGTTTTGAGGGTGCGAGAGTGGGTGAAAAAGGGGGATGAAGATTGGAATGAGGTGTTAGGACACCTAAGATCTACCATGAATAACCAAGAGAGAAAAAGATGATTGGGTTTGCTCAAGGAGAGAGGAAGAAGTTCTATAGAAAAATGCAGGAAACTAGGGCGGAATTGAAGTGAGATTTGGGAGACCTATAGGGCATGGATCAGATGGAGGGTGTGACTGTTGATAAGCTGTCCTACTGCTAGAATAGTCTGCTACATAGAAACAGACATTCAACCAAGGAAATCAAGCAACAAGTGAAATGAATGCATTTAGGAAAAACAGAGTTTTGCATAAAAATTGTCTAAACTATGATCTATGAAAGGAAATGCTGAGAAATGTTGTAGGAAAGGAAAGCATGAAAGAATACTATTGAAAATCAAGAAATGAGCATGATGAAGAAGATCTAAAGCAAAGCAAAGCTAGACTATTAACCCACTAAAAAGCTGCAAACACTAGAAGTCTTATGAAGGAGGAAAATCTATGTTTTTGGGGAAACAAGAGGGTCTTTGCCTCAAATCATGGTCCCAAAGGGAGGAAGAGAGGCCAAGGCATTGTTGCTAGCCATTTGAATCTTTGTTTAGCACTATTTAACCTACTATAGAAAGCACAAATGGAAGCACACTATTGAATCATCAAAAGCAACCTATTCTTAACCATAAAAGAAATACATCTAACAGCAACCTAATGTACAAACTGAAATAAAACATACAAATACAAGTAAAGAGGAGCTTGGTTGCTTGGATTGGGCCCTAACCCAAGAGCTTCAGCCCTATAAGGTAACTCAGTGCTAGCTCAAAAAGGATTCCATCTTTATTTTCAAAACAATAGCAAGATTACATGAAACGGTCACAAAATAATAAGCTCAAAGTTTGAGTAGAGTTTACATAAGAAAAATCCAACAAAAATTCGACCCTAGTGAGGCCCTAGGCCCCTCTACTTATACAGATGAAGCTACCAACGACTTCCTTAAAATCAGGGAGGCTTGGCTCCCAAAACTCGAGATAATCATCAGTCATCATCCACTTGCTCGGTTACCTTCTAGTGCATGATTCGGCTACTTGTACTCCAAGCTGAATGAAGGGGAATTCAAAGTGAGCAGTAATAAATGAGGGTGATTCCCTCCTATAAGTCCTCTCCTTTGTCTACTTCAAGTTATTGCTGCCATTTGTCCACTTGAACCTTGACTTTGACCTCAAAATCCATCAATAATTTGCATTAAATACATGTTAGACCACATGGCACAATAACTGACTCAACTCACTCTATAATCATAAATATAATCAGAAAATCATACAATGAGCTAAGAGAATGGTTGATTTGACTAGGTTAGGAGGTAAAATGAGCCCATATAGTTACCCATTTATGAGGCTCATCATCACCCCCTACTGAAAGTGTTGCTCATCCTCTGAGCAACTTAGTCAAGCTCCTCATCTTTTATGGCCCTAGTGGCCTCCCTAGCATCCCAGGCTTCTGATGTGGTTTGCTCTTCTTTTCCATAGAATCTTACCTTCTTGTCTATCTCCTTCCACTGCTCTTCCTCTTCTTCTTCCCTTCTACCTTCCAGCATGCCTAACAGCAGTGGGGGACTCAGTTTGAGGCCAATCCAGTTGACCTTCAGCCTTTGCATGGAGTGCTTGTACATTGGCACTCTTTTCAGTGCCTCCTTTAGCCTCATGGGGGAATGATATTCTCTGATCTACAAACTGTGTGGTGAGGTGTTCCATCTCCTTATGCATGCATGTACACATTCATCCCCAAGTAGCCTTTGCATATCCTCAAAGTGTGCAATGGCTTGTGCCTAATTGGTGAGATATCTGGGAGCAATCTGAGGGTCATTAGCAAGTAGGTTGTGTGTGCTGATGAGTGCCATAGGATCTGATGGCTCAGCTCTTATCATTAGTGGCTCATTCTGCTCCTTTATCATCAATATTTTTATTTCTAATGCCCTCAATTCTTCATGGTTCATCCATGAGGCCATGGCCATTAATTGTAGGTCCCCTAGCTTAGCATTGGGGTCCCACACATTCATGTCTGTGAGGGCCATGTTATATAGGTAGAATTCTACCATCTTTGCCTTATCCTCTGAGGTGCTTTGGTCACACAAATCCATAAACTTCCTGTAATCTTGGAAAGGCATTGTGAATCTTTGTGCCAAAGTATTTATCTGGAATTGTAACCATTGGTCCTTGAGATAGAGGCCATAGGATTTGGTTGGTGTTCTGCATTGCAATGCCTCCATGGATAAGTTGGCCATGCATGCCAGCTGAGTCTCTTTCTCTTGCAGCTGCCTCCTTAGCAAATCATTTTTAGTTTTGAAGTGGCTTCTTGTAATTGCTTCCCTAACTCTGATAGTACTCAACTTTCTGCCCATTTCTCTGAGTTTGTTTTCCATATGGCCAACATCCTCAACTCCTTTGGATTTGGCTATTTACATCCACCTATGTGTTCTTACCCTTTCTTTCTCCAATTCAAAGAATAGTGGTATTGCAATTTTTTGTGGGATTATCCTTCCTTCTTCAAGTAGATTGTAATAGGAGGCAAGACTAGGCTAGGGATCAGGTTCTTGTAGCTATGTTGCTTCCTCCTTTACTTGTGGCTGTCCTTCTATTCTTTTCTCAAGCTTTTGGGTCTCCTATAGTTTGTATAGTGTCTCCTGTAAAACTGCTTGAGCCTCCTGTAGGATTGTTTTTGGGTCCTATAGTACTACCTTTTCCTTCCATGTGGAAGATCTAGGAGTCCCCCTTTCATATGTTATAGGTGTCTTGGAAGGGGATTCTTTCCCCTTAGCAGAGGGTGAATCTTCAATTGTAAGTGGCACTTTTGTAGAGGGTTGAGGTTTGCATGTTTTGATCCTTGTGCTCTTCCTAGCCCTGAAATACATGGAGGCCTATCTTTTCCTTCTTTTGCTTTGGCTGTATTGGTGTACTGAGGGCAATGAGGGTAGTTGTTGCCTCCCTTTCTAGAATATCAGGGGACTCTTCTCCTTGTTCTGCCTTTTCTACCTCTTTTTCTCCTCTTTCTGTCTCTTTTTCTGTCTCTTCCTACTCTATTTCTTCAGCTCTCTCCTCCTCTATTTCATTTTCTTCCTCCTTCCTTTCTTGTTATGCTAAGTCACCAGTGGCTTCACCTTCTCCCCCTTGCTACTTTTCCTCCTCACTACCAGTAGGACTGACATCATAGGTTAAGGCCTTTATGTCATCCTCAGCTATCATGTTTCGGAAAACTTCCCATGCTATAGGGAGTGTAAATGTATGGAGGGATTCCTCCACTAGGATTTTGATTAACCCATGGTGAGCTAGTTGCTCTGAATTTCCTACTTGAACCTTATTGTTGGAGTCAATGAGGGACTGTAGGAGGAAGTAGGGGATACTAAGCTTCTGAGGTGCTGGAGTGTCCATGCCATACCTTAATTCATGGAGGATTCTAAAGTGATAACCATAGACAATGTTGTACCTCTCCTCACAGGAAATGTATTTGATTTGATAGCTAACCTCATCCCAAGGATATGGTATGCTAGCCCTTTTAATGCCATTTTTATCCTCTACATGGGTTTCATTGTTTTGGAAAAAGGTTTTCTTGGCAGCCAGGCCAATTGGTTTCTCATCCTTACTCCAAGGCAGCCCAAGAGGAAGGGTAGTGACCCTACTGATAAATTTAGGGGTTATCTCCATGGAAAGACCTCTAAAGGTGACAGTGGCATGAGTTCTTGTGTGGGGTACCAAAGAGAGAGAAAACTCTTGGGCAATTTTCTCATCAAACCCTTGGAATTTCTCAAAGAAATTCATCCAATTTGCCCTTGTGAAGATGTCCACCACTTGTGGATGTGCATGGAGCCTAGTGGAGTTAGTGGGCTCCTTTCTCATAAACCCTCCTGTCATTTTGTTTATACTCTTTTGGGAAACCAAATTTGGAGATGGAGACAACAAATTTTGAGAAAAATAGAGAAACAGAGGAGACTTTTTTCTTTTTTTTCTTTTTTTTCTTTTTTTTCTTTTTTTAAATAAGCAGAAAATCTTTTGTATTCTCTCCTCTCCCAAAGACTATATTTCCTCCTCAAATTGAAACCACTTCTTGCCTATATTGATATTCAATAGGGGGCATCCATGAACCCTACCTCTTCAGACCGAAAATCATGCTAAAACTTGTGTTTTCTCCTTACAAAACAACTCAGTGCCCCTCCTGTAGAAGCCTATTGTCCCTCCTGTAGAATTCCTATAGGTGCTCCTATAGAAAATGCCGAGAGCAGGAATATGGGAGAGATCGATGTAGGACAATGGTTACAAGGCTGTGGGGGCACAAGGAGACTATTGTAGCTGAGTTACGAGGAGAGAATGAAGGAAATGCTAGTGAGAATGCTCGGGGAGGAGTACCTATTAACTGTTATGAAACCAGCTCAAGAAAAAGATAGAAAAGATAGATTGACACCTTAAAATTCAGCCTCTTCGAGGGGGAAACCTCCTTTACATTACATAAATGAACAATTCTTTAATGATTCAAATGACAAAACCTCCTTTCTATATATAGGATTCTAATGAGTCACAATATAACCCAGCCGACCTAACAATAATAATATAAAGCCACAAAAATAACAATAGAGGGATTCTATGGGGCACAGTAATAACAATATGGGGGCAATAGGGGCACAACAATATTAATAAGGGGTACAACTACAATAGTAATGGGGTAATCACTAGTATTATAGGGACCCAACATGCCCCTCTCCTTCAAAAAGTGTTGTCCTCAACGCTTGAGTAGTTCTAGATGATACTTCTGTATAAAATTCTCATCCTCCCATGTGGAATCTTCAGCGGATAAGTTCTTCCACTTGATAAGATACTCCGAAATTGATCGATTTCATAGCTGTCGAGTTCTTGTTTCTGTGACTGCTTCCGGTTCCAGTATAATTTCTCCTTCCTCATCAAGTTCTGGCAATATTGTTTGAACTGGGAGCTTGTCGCCTATAACCTTCTTTAAACATGAAACATGGAAAACTGGGTGCAATTGAGAAGCTGTAGGAAGCTCCAATTTGTATGCCATAGTACTAATCTTTTGCAACACATTGTACGGACCATAATACTTTGGTGATAATTTATTATCCTTCTTAGCTTTCTTGAGGGACATTTGCTTATATGGTTGTAGCCGTAGGAATACCCAATCACCTACATCAAAACTTATTTCGCTGCGATG
>APFE030829254.1:199619-221302 GCA_000404065.3 Pinus taeda | reverse complement strand
TTAATGATGATGAAAATCCTTATACAAATGATGATCCAATGATGGAGATGTTGCCAAGAAATATTGTATCGAGGAGTAGGAGCAGACCTTTTTGTATCAATGCAAGCTGTTCAGTTATAAAAGGGGTAGAGCAGAATATCTGATGAGAAGAAGTTCTATTAGTGCTCTCATTTCAAGTGAATGTTGCCAAAAATATTTCTTGAAACATATGGATTTCAAATTTGCATTAGGGAGCAAGAAAAGATATTTGTTAATGAATAAAAACATGCAAAATTCATATTTAGTTGGGTGCATGCAATCTACATTGTCAGGTTATGATTATCATATTAGGACTTTATTTATTTGTAGAAAAGCTTTCAAATGTTTCATTTGATTGGGAATTTTCGTCTCTCGAGAATTCAAGAAAATTTGGAAAAGGATCCCACATTTTATTCAGAAGTACGTCATACAAGATAGTTTGGGCCATTATCAAATACTGCAATGTCATGGATGAAAGATTTCTTTTCAAAGCATGGAGAGTGTATGCTAAATAGAGAGACAATACATATTCCAGATAAATTTTCAAGACGAGAAATCTACAACTTATACAAAGAATATGCAGAAAGTGTTGAGGGACAGGGCCAATTTATTACATATCAATATTTTGTGAAGATATGGAAGAAAGAATTCAATAATGTTTGTATTCCTAAGAAGACAAGAATGGGGATTTGCAATACATTTGCTTCTCTTAAATCAGAAAGGGACAAATGTGAAGGCTCAGAAAGAGGTAAGTGTTCATAACTTTTACTTTCAAAATTGTATAGTCATCAACTATGAAAACATATTTCTTAATGAATTTCTTTTATGTTGTGTAGATTTAATTGTCAAAGAACTTCAGGAGCATCACGAACAACAAACAAATGAAAGGAAGAAGTTGTACAAGCATCGAAAGAAGTGTTATGATAATCCAAATAAATATTTGGGTTTGATAATTGATGGTATGGACCAGAAGAAAACACTTTTTACCACATTTTGTTCGCACACCCAAAAATCTACAACAGGAAAATTTTATTCAGTTTCACTTGGTCGGTTGTATGGTCTTCAATGGGAAAATGTTGCCAAGGGTGTACTTCACAGCTCCAAATATTCATAATGATGCAAATCTGACCATAACCATAATCCATGATGTGATTTCTCATTGGTCTGGTAATCTTCCCAAAGTTTTGTATCTACAGTTGGACAACACTTGCTGTGAAAACAAAATTCAGGTTGTTTTTGGGTATCTGAACATGCTTGTTGAATTGAGAGTTTTTCAAAAGGTAAAGGTTGGTTTCCTTCTTGTTGGGCACACTCATGACCATATTGATCAGATGTTCAGTCGTTTTTTCAGTCACATTGAGGAGGAAGGAAGTTGGGAGCTTGCCATCACTAATTGAATGTATTAAGAAATCATACATGCCAGAGCCTTCTTTTGAAGTGTTGGAAGAAACTGTTGACATGCGAAGGTTTATTCTAGGATCATATGGTGAGGGGAAATGCATTGAACAACTTAATGATATTAGCTTCCAACATCAATTTCGTATCAAAAAAATTGATGGGAAAACACTAATATGGGGCAAGAAGTATTCAACTACTGCAAAATGGGCACCGTCATCAGGTTTGCAATTTTTCAAGTTAATTCCAGATCATCCAATAGTTGCATCAAAAATATTGTTATTACAATCAGTTGGTGAAGTTCAGAATGCACACAGACAGAATAGACATATAAATTATTCTGATTGCCTAGAAGAAATAAAAAATGTATTAGATATACATGTGAGTACTTTGACATTGCTGATTCAGTTTGGTGGGAGTCATTTTTCAATAATCAAAGTGATATCATTTCAACAAAAACCAATGAAGATATACCTTTGAAAAATCCATTTATTTGGCCACAAAATGTGTCGAATGAACAAGAGGAAGTAAACATTGTTGAACAACAACAAACTCAAGGTATTATTAATTCTTCACAGGCAATGGAAAAAGAGATGTATATTGGTTCCAGAAGATCTCGTGCAGAACATGAAGCCATGAAAGACCTTTATAGGGGTTCAGTACATGATATTAAGGAGGGTTGCATGATTGCGGTGCTAGCAGATGGAGATCCTAATGGCTATCCATTATGGGTTGCTAAATTATAAAGGTATTTACAGAAAATGAGGATGTTACAAGTGTTGAAGTACATTGGTATTCCACAAATACACACCCATTCAATGGTGTGTATAAGCCAAAGATGGTAGTTGACAAAAAAATGGCAGAAAGAGAAAAAGGGAGGGTACAAATATAAATCGCTGCTGCACAGACATATTAAAATTGGAGGATGTTGACATACTTGTTTATGACTTCAATTTAACAAAGAGAGGAACTCTTCGCTTCAATATGATAGAGATTCTGAAAAGGTTGTTACCAGAAGGAATAGTGTTGAGATGGGAGTCTGCTGAAACTAGTCGTAGATCTAGAATAATTTTGAAACCTGAAATGATTGGCATGCATGTGGACTCAGATGGGGCACTAGTTGATGAAAGAGAAGAATATGTGACATCTTCGTCAGCATCTAGTCACTCATCTGAAGATGTGAATTCTGATGGTGTGCAAGAAAATATGAGTGAATTTGAATAATTGTTTAAGATAATTTATATAACTGATGTATGCATTGTATCTTGAAATAAAATTTATGATTTCCATATGGTGTTAAATGAGAAGTTATGAGGCATTTTTATGTTGTTGGATTATATGTCTTAATTATGATAATTTTTATTATTTAAAATATCTACAATGCAATATTAAATTAGAGATATAATGTATGTTTTATTCAATATACACATAATGATTTTTTAATTCATTTAGTGATGTAATTTTTTCATAATGTCATGGTTTTTTTATTTTATAGTTGAAAAAATTTCAATTTCTTTTGTATCTAGCATGTTTTTTTTTTCTAAATAAGATTAATCTATTAACATAAAGGGAGTAAAATTACAACATGATCGAAGTCAAAAACACTGCCCTGAAGAGAGGAAAAATTGTCAATATAAGCATGGAATGAGACTGCCCCATTTCAGGGAGCTCATTCTTGAGCCGTTTACTGAGTTTACAAAAATTCAAAAAAGAACTGAAATTCCATAGAATAGTTTGAACAAAAACTTGCCCAATAGTATGGGCCGCATGGTGTGCTATCATGACAACAGAGAGAAAGCTAAGAATTTGGAGATTCTTCAACAATTCGGCGCCAACCTATATCAGGCATGTCCTCTTTAAGAGCTGCTGTAGAGCTGGAAGGTCTAGGGTCGGCTGGCGCCATTACCACATTCTAAGCATTGTGAGCTTGAGCATCTAGAACCTGCAAAGACGCACTGCCAATCCCCATCTGGACGTTTGAAGCTGGAACAGAAACAGAGCCTGGGCCCTCCTGATGAGAGCTGGACTCTCCCTCTTGGGCTTCCTCATGGAAAACCACTGAAATGTGAGCGGTGATCCTTGGGGTAGATCAGAGAGCTGCAGAAGGTGAAGAGCATAGAGCCATACGAGGGACGCCCTCTCCCACTTCGAGTGCGCAGATAGTGCCCCAAGGAGAATTGCTTGAAAGGGAGGGTGACTCGGAGGAAGGGCTGGAAGGCACCCGCCTAGGCTGACCTTAGCAAGACCTCATTCTATGGCGATGGCAAGGCATTGGGTAGACAGAAGCAATGGGAGGAGAGCGAGGCGGGGTAGTGGCAATGACCAGGCCAAAGGAAATCAGGAGAACGACAATGCATAGGCCTGATGCCCAGGAAATGAAACAAAAGGAAGACAGAGGCAACGTTATCGAAAGACTAGAGCCAGGCTTCATAGCAGCCTCCTCGTTCAATCTACCAGAGGCAACAGAGAGGATGAGACCCCCATGAGAAATATAGAAACCAGAGCTATGACCAGACTCTGGATAATTCTGCGGATGTATAAACAGACTTTTCTCCCCCGTCCGCTCATAACTGAGCCTTAAAGCGTCAACTTCCTTCCGGTATCGAGATACATCCATCATAACTGCAGCAATGAATGGAGCCGAGGTCTGAGACAAGCCGGAGTGTGTGAGAGCATAAACCAGGGTGCCGGACAGGGTGGGGGATTCAGAGTTGCTTAATATTGAACAAATGAACTCTGCACAGTCCACATTCTGAGAGCTGCGTTCATAAACCTTTTTATTAGATTGTACTAGGTGGGCAGGTGGCGTCCCTCCTCACGCCACCCCTGTCCCATCCTAATTGAAACCTGTTTAATCACCCGCATCTAGGGTTGTATCTAGCATGTTATGGTTGAGAACATGTAATATACTTAGGAAAGAAAAATGATATTCTACCAAAAACATTAATGTGTTTTTCGTCATAAACAACTTTGTTTGGTACATAAAAATTTGGTTTTATTAGCATTTTTTAAAAAGTTTGAAAATTGACCCTAAAAAAAAATCATCATTCTAGTATCATCACTTTTTTGTTTTCAAGTTGTTTTTTGCACGAAAATTTTGTAGTCACTACCATTTTTAAAACATGTTCAAAATTGACCCTAAAAAACAAAAATCATTGTTCCAGTATACACACTTTTCGTTTTTAGCACTGTTTTTGATGTTTTTTCGGGGTTTTTTTGCCAGAGTTCCCGTTTCGAGTTTATAGTTCCCGTTTCAAAGTTTACATTATTTTTGACTGAATTGATGAAGAATAGCAATTATAAACACCAAGTGTCCAAAATTTTGAACATAGATCCTTTATCTGATATGGTCAATGTGGAAGATGATCACCCTGAGCTCATATTGGCCCTACTTTAGAAGGTCAGTCTGAGGATAGTGAAGTTCTTTCGTTCTACATAAGCCTTAGATTGCACGAGTATGTCCTCCACAATGCCATGTTTGATTCCAGAGCTTCCAATAATCTGATGCCAAAAGCCATTATGGAGAAACTGGGCCTTGACATTGCTCGAAAATATCATGACCTGTATTCTATTAATTCGGGTAGAGTTCGTTGTATTGGTTTTATCAAAGACTTGGTGGTGTCTGTTAGCTCTGCTACAATTTTGAGCAGTTGGGGGTCATTCATAGCTTGGCAGTGTTGTTGATGCTTAACGGAGCTTGCAGCAGTCTCTTTTTCTTCCTCTCTTGGTTTCCTCACACCCTCTTATCCTTCGCTGTCCCTATTTTCTCCTATGAAAACCTTTCAAAATCCCATGTTTGTTCTATTCCCGTGCATTTAGCTATCTTTTCATTTGCGCCCGTGTAGCCTTGTCTCTTAACTCCTAACCATTTTCCCTGTCATAACAGTGGGAAGCCTGTGTGAATAACCTCGCCTTGTTCTCCAACATCCATCGCCCATGATCTGATGGTGTCTACTTTGTTTTTCATATAGTTAAACCTCACATTCTTTTCTTACCATCCAACCATTCGTCGTTAGATCTGACGGCAGTCACTCCTTTTCTCGCCGCGACCTGCCCGCTTGTTAACCCGTGGGGGGGTGGTTTCCCGCTGCCACGCGGCGTTTTTTAACTACGTTGTGTATTGTTATACAGATACCACCGTTACCCGATGGACAGTGCAGGGAAACTGCCTACCGCTTTACCGCCATTCTCCGGCTGTTTAAGCATTGTGCGCCTTCCAATAGCAATCACCATCGGATTTGGCGCGTCCAGATCCGACGGTCCTGGTTGTTCTCATGCACAAGCCTCTCGATATCCCTCATCATGTCATCTCCACCATTGATCTATACAATTCAATGGTCCACGATGTTCTGCTCCCGTTTTCTTCCAACGAGCCAATCCAAACTGATCTCGACCATTTGTACATATGATCTGGCAGCCCAGATTGTAAGCCTTGAAAGTTCCATGTATTTCTGTTAGTGATTGTTCACCTTCAGAGATTCAATTAGATCCTCTGTCATTCATTTCCCTTTCGGACCTCAGTTGAGAGAAGCATCCATGCTATCCATCATATTCCTTTGTTTTTGTCATTCTTTTCATTGGTTCATTCCACTCAATCCACCAGTAGCTCTTTCATATACCTCAGTCATGGTAGCCTAACAAGCTCTTACCAAGATAGAAAGAATAGTTGTTGCTAGGTATGGACCCTTAGTCTTGCCTACCACTTTGAATGCCATGCCTGCAGGGGATTATCAAGAGTCTATGCCTAAGTTTACTAGTGTATAAGGAGTAACAACTGAAGATCATGTAGAAGCTTTTTATAATTATGCTAATAACCTAGATATCAATGAAGAGGATGTCTGGATGAGGGTCTTTGTCTAGGGCCTAGAGGGAGAAGCTAAAAAATGGTTCAATAAATTACCCCCTTGGTCCATTGCAGACATGGAGGCCCTAGATGGTGTGTTTTTAGAGCACTGGGGAAATAAGGAAGATCTGCTCTATGATTATACTGAGTCTGGGAACTCACAAAGGGTTGGGTTCTCATCATCATCAGATCATAAGATCAATGAAATGGCTAGGATGATAGAACTATTGGCCTTTGAAGTTTCCAGGATACGAGTTGAGCAACATTCAGGGGTGAAGCAATTGCAGATTTTGCAGAGAAATAGAATTGCAAACGATGATCAAAGGGTGAAGACCCTTTGTCAAAATATAGTCATGGAAGAAGAGTATCCTGAAGGAAAGGAGGAGGTCTCTGGTTTGGAAGGTGATCCTTTCTAAACCGAGGCTGCTTACAAGGAAGCAATATCTAGGAGCGTTGCTTCACAATTTTTTGTAACTACAGAACAACAAGTTGACCAGCAGTGGCAGCCTACAGCAGGTACCTGCCTCTTCCAGCAATGTGAGCCCAAAGCCAGCTCACCTTCCCATGGATATGCAGATCTGCAAATGAGCCAGCCTGCTATCATCCCCAGCCCAGTGATCAGTGAGGGAGAGGAAAGCTCCCCATCATCTTTCGTCCCTCTGTCTGCTCAATTGAAAATTCCTCTAAGCTGCACCCTGAATACTGAGGCAGAACAAAATTTAGTGCTCAAGGCTGAATCTGATCAACTCAGTCTTGATAGTATGAAACCTGCTCAGTTGGACCCAATACAACTTGAAGTGGCAGCTTATCAGATGACAGAGGAAGAGGATGCATAGTTTTGGAAAATAATCAAAAGGGAAATGAAGCTTGATCCGTATCTGCCTTTTAAGCTCGAATGTTCTAAACTGTTTGAGGTGGATGATCAAATAAATCCTGTCTTGCTGATCTATGATGAACCAGATAATAGGCAACAAATTTTTGTGGCTCAGAAAATGGGCAAATTTTGAAGTTTAAGTTTTTCAGGCTTTAATGATTGTAATCATGTTCTTTTACAGTTTTCTGTTGTATGCTTAGTTGATTCCATGCCCAATGGATACTAGGAAAGTGTTTTTATGTTGATTTTTGTATGAAGGCATCGGTCTGCAGGTTCTTGAGACCTCACAGGGAGGATCTCATCCCCAGAAGGAGCTAATGTTAGCTCTGCTACAATTTTGAGCAGTTGGGGGTCATTCACAGCTTGACAGTGTTGTTGATGCTTAACGGAGCTTGCAACAATCTCTTTTCCTTCCTCTCTCGATTTCCTCACACCCTCTTATCCTCCGTTGTCCCTATTTTCTCCTATGAAAACCCTTTGAAATCCCATGTTCCCTCTATTCCCGTGCATTTAGCTATCTTTTCATTTGCGCCCGTGTAGCATTGTCTCTAAAATCCTAACTGCTTTCCCTGTCATAACATTGGGAAGCTTGTGTGAATAACCCTGCCTTGTTCTCCACCATCCATCGCCCATGATCTGACGATGTCTACTTTGTTTTCCATACAGTTAAACCTCGCATTCTTTTCTTACCATCCGACCGTCCATCGTTAGATCCAACAGCAGTCGCTCCTTTTCCTGCCGCGACCTACTCGCTTGTTAACCTGTGGGGGGGTGGTTTCCCACTGCCACATGGCATGTTTTAACTGCGTCACACATTGTTATACGGATACCACCATTACCCGATGGGCGGTGCGGGGAAACCGCCTACCCGCTTTACCGCCATTTAAGCATTGTGCACCATCCGATAGTGATCACCGTCGGATCTGGCACATCTAGATCCGACGGCCCTGGTTGTTCTCACGCACAAGCCTCCCGATATCCCTCATCATGTCATCTCCACTGTTGATCTATACGATTCAACGGTCCATGATTTTCCACTCCCGTTTGCTTCCGATGAGCCAATCCAAACTGATCTCGACCATTTGTATATATGATCCAACGGCCCAAATCTATCTCCGCTCGTCTTCCCCGATCATTCACCTCCCGATGGCCTCAAGAATCTCATCTTCACCGTTGATTTGTATAATCCAACGTCTGAGATTGATTTCGCTCATTCAAGTCTGTTTCCACTATTTTGTTCTCGCCTGTAGCCTATCTGGAGCTCCCGATGAACATCAATGACCGGCTACCTGTACGATGGTCAATTGATGGTCCCAACAACTGCAATTAATCAGCAACAGAGCCTAAGGACAAGAAAGATAACCTCGAGCAGTGAAGAGCATTTATTAGGTATGGAGTTTGATCCAGAATTCATTCCAGCTGCCAGAAAAGGACATCAGATGATCTAGACAGGCCGATTTGTCCATTAAAGCTCTGATAATTGCAATAGTGACCCTTATCTAATTGTAAATGTGGTTGGTGGTTCATTAAGACACCTCCATGCTTAGTAGTAGAGATATTTTGTAAACAGATTTTATATATACCCAGAGACACGATGTAATCAGGGGATGAGTGTTAGATGACTGCTAGTATGTTGTAAGTTGCAACTTCTGGAGACTGTAAATATTATGAGACCTGCAGTGTCTGGTCTCCATTTCCTACTAATGCAAGCTTCTTTTGCTATCATTTGCTCACTTTCCACTTCTTCTATGTTCCAGGCTGTGCCTGTTTTGCATTAATTCATGTGCTGTGAATGTTTAGCATCAGAGGGGTTGTCATCCCACCTCTGTGTTAGAGTTTAGCATGTTTCATTGAATTTTATTGCAGGTTTCTATTGTTTTAATACTAGAGAGCTGTCATCCTATCTGTGTATTAGATAATAGATTTACAGACCTCCTAACTGGTTGTAGCTAGCCATCACAGGGTCCTGTGCATCTGCTGGTGTGGTCAGTCTTCTCCATTATCACCTTTACCTTAAGCTGTGAGTAATTGGTGGTTGAAAGCCTTATAGTTTGGGTGTATTCACCCATGTCTGGGGTTAGTCATAGTAGGAGTGGTTATCTGGCTTGAAGATGTAGCATTTCTTTCATTCATCCATCATTTTATCCAACATTTTGCTGAATTTGTAATGTTCCCGAGCATCACTGATATACAACCTAGGTGAGTTTCTTGGGGTGATAACAGTGTCTTTAGACCAAATTCTGGCAAATAATGTTCTCATGTATGTGGTTGTTGCAGACATTCCGCCACGGTTTGGTATGCTTTTGTCTAGATCATGGGGTGTAAAGCTTAAAGGGACTTTTGTTAAAATTGGCAATAAGGGAAAAAATTCATGTGGGTCATCTTATTCATGGTTGATAATATTTTTTATTAGATTCCTCTCATCGAGAGGTGTAGGATTGATATAAAGATCATCCGATTCCGATAAATATTCATGGAGATATGAATTTATTTTGATTATGGAACTATTATCAAGCCGACCTACAACTCATGTAGGCTCAGAAGCCCAATTGTTGCATCTATTCAAACACCACCGTTGTGTATAAATACAAGAAGAATTTTCCTCATTTGGATTCACTAATCTCATCACATCTCTCTCTCTCTCTACTGCATAGAAAAGAGTCTCTTCTCTACTGCGCAAAAAAAGGTCTCTCTCTCACACATGTGAAGCCGGAAGCTGTCGACACTGAAGCTGCAAATGCAAAAGTAAAGATTGACCTATGTGGAATAGAAGATCTCCTCATCTAAACTGCGCTATAGGTTCATCTGAACCTCCTCTGAAAGCTACAACTTTTGGTGGTGGAATCAAGTCAATACAACGGATGGTTTGCAAGATATCGACTGCCCTAGTTTGAAGTCGGAAGCTGCAGAAATTGAAGCTGCAACTGCAGAAGTAAATATTGAACTGCGTGGACTAGAAGATCTCCTCATTTGAATTGTGTTGTAGGTTCATCTGAACCTCCTCTGAAACCCGCAACTTTTTGTGGTGGAATCAAGTCAATCCGACGGACGGTTTGCAAGATATCGACTGCCCTATTTTGAAGCCAGAAGCTATCGAAACTGAAGTTGCAACTGGAGAAGTAAATATTGACCTGCGTGGACTAGAAGATCTCTTCAACTAAACTACGTTGTAGGTTCATTTGAACCTCCTTTGGAAGCCACAACTTTTGGTGGTGGAATCATGTCGATCCGACGGTTAGTTTGTGAGATATCGTCTGCCCTAGTTTGATGATGAGGCCGCTAATGTTGATGCTGCTGATCTAGGGTTTGCTACTATTGATATAAATCAGATTTATTGTACTATTTCTCTCTACTGAATTATTTAAGATAAAATAAGATTTGATCAAAGGGTTTCCCCACACATTGTGGGGTTTGTCCCTAGCTAGCTGCCACATCTTGTGTCTCTTGTCTTGGCTTGTTTTCTGTCGATCATTTAATGTTCTATCTGCACTTTAATTTATGTACATGAGAAGAAGAAGTAAACTGTTATAAGCATAGAACATACCATAACTTAACAACTTTAAAACTAGATTTCTCCTATGCTACTATTCCTGTGTTTGGCCAATTGAGAAAACTATATAGGGAGAAGAAAATGAAGTACATGATTACAAGCAAGGAGAAACCACTTAATCATCCAATTAATGCTGTACATACAGATTTAGAGTCATTTGTATTATATTTTGATAGTGGTTTGAATGATGTTGATAGTCATTTAGTTGAAGTAGAACATGTACCAGAGATCTCAAAAAATTTCAGAGCAGTCCTTGATCAAGAAAGACAAAAAATTGCAAGTACATCTGAGCAGTCCACATTCCAACAACAACAGAAAGGTAATGAACAACAGAAAATTGAAGAGATTAGTCAAGGTAAGAAAGAGGATGAAATAGAATTTCAGTAGTTAGAAGAAGAAGTAGGCCTATGGAGCATGGATTTTGACGGAACCATGGGTAAGGATGGTGTTGGCATAGGGATTTGGATTCGCAGCCTTGTTTTCCAACCAAATAAAGTCCCTAGTAATGTTAGAATTTGTTCATATAAATTGGCCTTTGACTATTCTAACAATGAAGCTGAATATGAAGTGCTGATTGCAGGTTTGAAAATCCTCAGAAGGCTGAATGCAAAAAGGATATCAGTTTATGGAGACCCAGAGCTGATAATCAAGCAAGTTAAGGGTGAATATCAAGCCAAACACCCGCGGATGAGGGCCTACCATAATGTAGTTTCAGATATCTTAAGGATGTTTCCAGATTATGCCTTGACGACCGTACCTCGTGCTCAAAATTTTATTGCAGATTCACTTGCCACTGCTGCGAGTAATTTGAAAATCCAAATGAATTCCAATAACAAGTTTGAAATCCAAGTCAAGCACCACCCAGCTGTTCCAGACAATTTAAGGTATTGGCAAGTGTTTTGGGATGATAAGGAGATCAATAATTTTTGGCAGAATGAAGGGAATTACAAGGATGCTTCCATAGATTGTGATCATGATGACAATGAACTGGAAATTGAGGTGAATCAGATGGAAATATTGCAGCTGAAGGACAATGTTATTCCTAAAGGTCTCATACCTTTAGAAGAACTTTTTGATCAAGATGATGTGGCTAGGAAGCCGAGCTTGGTGCCTACAGACAAAGGTGTTGAGGATGTGAATCTTGGAAGATCCGATAAGCCCAAGTTTGTGAAATTATCAAAGATATTGTCTCCTGAGGTAAAGTCCAAATATGTTAGATTGTTATATGAATTTGTTGATGTGTTTTCTTGGGATTATTCAGATCTAAAGGTGTATAACAAAGATATAATTCAACACACTATTCCCATCAAGCCAAATTAGAAGCTGTTCCGACAAAAGCTGAGAAGAATCAATCCCAAGTTGCTGCCGTCCATTGAAAAAGAGGTAAATAGATTATACAAGGCTGGTATAATTGTCCCAATCAGATTTTGTGATTGGATTTCTAATCTTGTTCTCGTGAGAAATAAGATCGAAGATATCAGATTGTGTATCGATTTCTGGAATCCGAATAATGTGTCATTGAAGGACAATTACCCGCTACCAAAGATGGATCATATCCTCCAGAGAGTGGTTGGAGCATCGCACATGTCACTGCTCGATGGATATTCAGGGTATAATCAAATTTTAGTGCATGAAGATGACAAAGATAAGACTGCATTCACCACCCCTTCGGGAACATTTCATTATGGTAAAATTCCATTTGGTTTGAAAAATGCTGGAGCCACATTTCAGCGTGCAATGGACATCATTTTTTCCAATGAAAGGGATGTATTTTTAGTTTTGTATTTAGATGATTTGATAGTGTTTTGAAATTCAGATGATGAGCATCTTCACCATTTGAGGATTGTGTTCTAGCGATGTAGTAAATTTGGGATATCGCTCAATCCGAAGAATAGTCTCTTTGCCATGGATGAGAGGAAGCTGCTTAGCCATATTATCTCAAAGGAAGGAATTCACATTGATCCTTCAAGGGTAGAAGCAATTCAACAGATAGATTTTTCCAAGAACAAGAAAGAGATACAAGCTTTTAACGTTAAGATGAATTTCTTACGAAGGTTTGTACCCAATCTAGCTGAGCATTTGAGAGAAATTACTAATATGTTAAAGAAGGACAATGTTGTAAAATGGACGGAGGATGCTATGAAATCATTTAAGTTGGTAAAGTATGCTTTATCTATAGCCCCGGTTTTGATTAGTCCTGATTATACACAAGATTTCATTTTATTCTCATTTGCACCTGAGCATACCATGGTAGCAGTTTTAATGCAAAAAAGAGATCAGCTAGAAAAGCCCATTGCATTTTTCAGTAGGACCATTAGAGATGCTACTTTGCAGTACAATATAATTGAGAAACAAGCTCTTGCTCTTCTCAAAGGTTTGAAGGACTTTTGAGTGTATATTCTGCACTCCCACATCATAGCGTACGTTCCTAACGTAGTAGTTAAGGATGTGCTGGTACAAACTAATCCGGAGGGAAGGCAGGGAAAATGGATTGCAGCAATGTTAGAATACGATCTAGAGATCAAGCCTACAAAGTTGATCAAAGGACAAGGCCTGGTGAGGTTGATGGCAGAATCAAATTTGCGTGCTTTAGATATAAATCTTATTGCAACCATGTCCGAAGATGAAGAAGAAAGCTCCCTGATTCAAGTGTCTGAAATGTTCCTTCAGTCACCGTGGTATTCAGATATTGTGTATGTACTTCAGAACCTCTCACCACCTCTGGAAATGACCAAAAATAAAGGTAGAACTCTCAAACTTAAAGCTGCTAAATTCTGCATTTTGAATAATGAACTTTATTGGAAGGATCGAGGAGGTGTTTTATTGAACTGTTTAATTGAAGATGAAGCCCAACAGGTGATGAGTGACTTTCACAAGGGTGATTGTGGTGGTCACTTGTTCTGGAAGACAACAACAAACAAAATATTGAGAGTAGGTTATTACTGGCCAACCTTATTTTCAGATGTCTACAAAACAGTCATGAGCTTCCATGAATGTCAGGTTTTTCAGGCGAAAAGAAAGTTGTTGCCTCTTCTTCTAAAACCGGTTGAATTCAATGCACCATTTCAGCAGTGGGGACTTGATTTTATCGGGGAGATCTATCCAACATTATCGGCTCAGCACAAATGGATCCTAACAACACCCTACTATTTTACCAAGTGGATCGAGGCCATCACAACTAGACAAGCAATAGACACGGTAATCATTCAATTTTTGCAATCAAATATTTTATCTTGTTCTGGTTGTCCTAGTAAAATTAACACAGATAATGCAACTGCATTCAAATCCAAGAATATGATCGAATTTTGCAGCAAGTATAAGATTACCTTGGGCCACTCCATAGCATATTATCCGCGAGGTAATGGTTTGGCCGAATCATCAAATAAGTCATTGGTGAACATCATCAAGAAGCTTCTGGAAACAAATAAGAAAGGTTGGCATAAAAATTTAGTTAATGCTTTGTGGGCGGACAGGATGAACCAAAAGAAATCTATAGGTATGTCCCCATTTGAAATAGTTTATGGCATTGAAACCATCTTTCCGACATCTCTTGCAGTTCTGGTTGTGAAACTTTTACAGGAAGCTGACAGTGAGGAAGATGATTTTCAGTGAAGAATCAATCAGATGATCCATTTACAACAGATAAGGGAGGAAGTTTTCCAAAACACTTTTAGATTGCAGGAGAAGATCAAAAATATCTATGATTGGAAAACAAAAGTAGATAAATTCCAGCTTGAGGATGTAGTGTTACGGTGGGATGCTAAGCATGAAGATAAAGGCAAGCATGGTAAGTTTGAAAACTTATGGAAGGGACCCTATAAGATTGTTGCATACAGAGGACAAAATGCATTCCTACTCAAAGAGATGGATGGACAAGATTGTTCAGGAGGACCAGTCAATGGTAGGATCCTAAAGCGCTACTTCTTCTAAGGTGATTTTTGAAATCATGAAGTGATCATTGTATATACTGTTTTACTTTCATCACAAGTGTTCAAAAGTTACAATTCATTTTAGCTTGGGGCCCGAGGTGAAGGCTATAAAGTTGAGTGATTTGTATCAGTCTTTGAGTCTTGAGTCAATTTTTATAGTGTTAGTTTCAGTCTTTGAAGTATATTGACCATATTGCCCAATGGATGAGGCACTAGTCTACTTATCCCAGAGATCTATGGTTCTTCGCACCTCCAAGGAGCTACCATCCCCATTGGAGCCAACGTTAGTGTCAATGTCTTCACACTACCATAAGTGATCAAAATTCACTCTTTTGCATTCATATTAGGAGTCCCATTCTCAGGATTTGCATTCCATTAGGTCATGGATCAACTAATGGTAGGCACATTTTAGTTTTTCCCTCATGACACATATTTGTTGACCTCTTTTCATGTGTGATTCAGTCAATGGTTCAGGTCCAGGTTCATTTTTAGTTTTTTTCATTAAATAGGTGTTAGGTCTTAGAGTTATAGTCTCATTAGGTATTAGGGTTTCACCATGTCAAATTTTTATTAACCATTGACTAATAATGATTAGCAGACACTTGAGGATGACAATAATTATCAGGAAAGTTTTAATATCATAATTTGTAAACTTAATAAGTTTTTCACCTCAAAACTAGTTTGAGGTGAAAACAGAGCATTGGTATTTATTTGTAAATTTCATGTAATTTTATTATTTCTCATATGTAATTAATGGTCTCATGCTCCTCTTGGTCACCTGCTGATATTTCCAAATACATGCCACTGCAAAACCAAAAGATCATCAAGCATCAGTTCACCTATTTCACAAGCATCTAAAAATAGAGTATTTGAAAAAGCCAATAGACATTATAAAGTGGGTTTTGAAGAATGAAAAATCAAAAGTGCCCAAGCCATATAAAGGTCATTTCTCTCTCAAGTTATTTCATTGTTTTAGTTGAGTTTCATGAGCAAAAATGTGATTTTGAGGTGTTATTGAGCAAAGGGAGGGAAATTGTTGTGTTTTTGGAGAAATCTGCCTGGTGCTACGTAACAAAGCCCGACGCTACACATAGGAGTGGCGCTATGCACCTGGGTTTTTCCTGTTGTGTTATTTTGAACTGGCGCTATGCACCAAACCGGTGCTACGCACCTGGGAGAGTGCGCTACACACCTACCAGTTGAGCTACAAATCATTGCAAATTGCATCAAATCGCCTCAAAACTCCCAGATTCCTCCATTGCAAGTAAGTAACATCACTATTCTTGCTAAAAAGAATTGTTGCATCAGTCTTGGGTGGTTTTTTCTCTTAAAAACATCAAACCCTAATTGTCACTAAACTGTCTCATATATTGTAAAAAACTCACTCATTACTGCTGTCCTTTTATAATCTTTTACTGTTTCCCTAAATCCCATCCTCCCATAGATAATTCCCTAGACAACATTCCCTACACTTTTCCCTAATCCCCAAACCCTATACATATACCCCGAACCCTACACTATTCACTAACCCTACTCACTCCCTACATCCCTTTTCCACTCTTTTTCACCCTCACCTATTTTCCTATTCAAATCTCTTCATACTCATATTACCTTCATTCACCAATTCACTACACTTCATTCACCACAAGAGAAACAACTGTACAACAATGGAGAGGGACAGTGAGTATGAACTGGAGGAAGAAACCCTTAGTGATAGTTCTAGGGAGAGAGACACACAGGGCAGAAAGCCTCATAAGGGAGGAAAACATATCAGAGAGGAGCCCACCAGTTTGAGGGAGCTACAAGCCTACCTATTTGCCCTTTCTTGTTTTAGACATCAGTCATGTTTCAGTTTTTGTGAAATGGTGGAAAGGGTAAAATCTCATCATGAATTAGCAAGGTTGTTTGTGACACATTTGGACAACAATGAGGAAAACCTTACTGGATTTACATTCACTTTGTCACGAGCTATCATTTCCAAGGCTACAGGTATTCCAAATGTGGGTGAAAAGTGGAGCAAAGGTCAGGACATTGACATAGAGTACTATGAGCCTTACATCAAGGCTAAATATCATAATAGACTCAAGAGAGTATTCCCCTTTAAATTCTTGGAGGACAGGTTTGCTCCATTGATGAAGATCATCATCAAGTACTTTACTTGTGAATGCAGGTTCTCCCGACTATATGCCTACCACATTAGACTGTTGACACATTTCACTAGGGTGAGAATGATGAATATCCCCTACTTCATGTTCAGAAACATAGAGAAGATGACATTCATTGTAAAGAAGAAATCATACCCCTAGTAGTTAACCAACATTTACCACTACTCGTTGATTAAAATCATTGTTTTGCATCAGCTGAACCTTCTCAACATGCCATGGGAGACCCTTATTTCTCATCAAATGTTCAAAGGCCCTCAAGTCTTTTCATCAGTGCCTCATGAAGAAGGTGGACCTGTTAGAAAATTATATATTACGGAGCAATGGAACACATAAAATATTGCAGAAATATAAACACAGAAAATGCATAAAACAAGAGAGACACAAATATACATGGTTCACCCAGTTTGGGCTACATCCACTGAGAAACAACCAATCCTTCTTTTATTATATTATCCAGCAAATTGAAGAGATACAACCTACAACAGATCCACTGTAACACCCTCTTCGCTCTCAATCTCCTCTCTATTCCTCACTCAACATACTGATATACATAGACACAATAGAATTCCTTCATATATAGTGAGGGGTTGCCTTCTAGGGAAAAAAAAAAACCCTAAATTAAGCATAACTTCTACCGTCAGATCATCCGCCTAATGAACGGCCCAGATTGACTAGAAATTACTAGACTTTTACAAGGTAATTTTGCATCTATTTTTAGCTTTGGGGGCGCTACCCTCGAACCCCTGCTGGGGGACTTCTTGCCCCCGGACCCCCATGGGGGGGGGGGACAAATCCCCCCCACACCCCCCCGCAATCCCCACATGGAGGGGTGTATAGTCTTTTGGGGTATACATCCAACTGAAACCTTTGAATACAAAAGATAATCAGGCACCACACCCAACAGTCTCCCACTTGGAGACTGATTATAGCAACTCCATCGTTGCTTCATTTGCTAGAAAATGACTCCACTTTGGACCTGGCTGTTTCTCATCTTATTCATGATACTTGAAGACCAATTGAAGCTGAGAAGATTCTCAGTTTCTCCCTGGTTACAACTTTTGTTAACATATTTGCAGGATTCTGGCTAGTGTGTATCTTTTCTAGCCTCAACTGTCCATCTTCCAAAGCTGACTGTATGAAATGGTAATTGAGATGTATAGGTTTAGTCTTGGAATGAAATGCAGAGTTCTTTGCAAGATGTATGGCACTCTGGCTGTCACTATATAACCTGCTGTTACTGGGAATAGTGTCCACTCGGATGTTGCTATTCCCACTAAGATGGGTGGCTATCTTAGAAACAAACAAGTAAAGTCTACTTTCATTTTCCTTTATGAAAATAGACAAGAGGGGGACCAAGGAGACCAACCTTAGTCTTGTGCTTGATTTCCTCTCCTTCCTGATAAAGCTTCGCTGCTTCTTCTTGATCTGCCTAGCTTCAAAGAGAACCTGTGGAATCACAACAACATACTACTATTGAAGAACAAAGATCTATATTCACAAATAACACAGGACCAGATGTGTGTTAACCATATAAATGCATATATAAACAAGTGCACAAGAATATGGAGGAAACTAGAATAGCTTTATTAAGATGAAAAGTAGCAGGAGGATTACAACCATATGTTCTGACCCAGCATCATCCTCTAGCTAGAAAGCCCTTCTTCACCTCAAGCAAAGCTTAGATCACCCAACACTATGAATGTACACCAGAAAACCAACAGCACTTCTCTATAAGATACAAAAATTCCAGCCTCTGGATCTCTGTGATGAGGGATCCATATATAGATGATTATAGGGAGGTGAGTCATCTTCTGGGGTATTGATTAGTGTCCTCTCTCTGATAGTTCCTTCTTCCACTTGGATAATGATTATCTCTTACTCATCCCTGGTTGAAAACAGAGAGGCAAGTGTCAGAGGGGACACTTCTGGAAGATTCCATGATTTTCCACCTCGCATTTTGTCCCTGCCATTTGTCCATTCCCGACCATCGCACCCTACAGAGGAGCAATTCAGTATGCATCGCACCTTGTACACTGGGAAGGTGATATGCATCACACTCTCACTCTGCTTTTAGTATGGTCTAGTTTTGACCATTTATGAGCAGTTTTTAGTGGAGAACTTCTGGGAGATGCTGTAATCAGCTGACCTTGTTCCTTTAGGTAGTGAAGCAACACTTCTAGGGACTTAGGAGCCCTCAATTTATGGACATTTATGATTGGGGTTGAAGTGCCCAAAAATGTCTATAACAGTTGCCCCCTAAAGCATGAGGTTGTTAATCTTTCTGATGTTGGGTGAAATGATTTACTATGAGAATCCGAAGTTTTTTCGAGCTGGGAAGCGACCTGTAATAAGATACAATACAATGCATTATTTTGACAACATTTTTTGATGATCTAGCTGAGGCGGGCATTCCCATGCTCAGCTTTATAAATTCATTTTCATGTACATAGGACAGACAATCGTCTGTGTGACAGACTGATGATATGGACTCATCATCCTTTGATTTGGATGATCATCTGTTCAGTAATGATGTACACTTGATGTCTTTATATTCTTGAATATATCACAGCCTGGATGGATGAAACTAGATCCGGGGTATTAAAAACTTGTTCAATCTTGACTCGGAGTACAAGTCAATCCATGTGAAAAAAGTTATGGAGTCAAAGATGGAAAGACATCGCCTAATTACCAGCCAATGATGTAAGATGTTAACAGGCGTGAGAGGAATCACCAATAATGACAATGACCCTCAAGTTACTACAGTACAATTCACGTGGTGTCAAAAAAGGACTTGGCATCGAACACCACGTAAAATCTCTCGGTCGAAGGTCATTGACGTAAACCTGTCGCCGAAAGTGAGAAACTTGCCATTGAGGCATGTAAGCTTCAAAGTACTGAAGGGGTTGTTCCTAAGTCAACTTCTTGGATAATTAGCTGATGTCGAGAAGAAGTGACTTGTCGTAGGAGGGCCTTAATGAATCCCACATCACCGACATGGAATGAAGCAAATGATTTTGGAGGTGAAAACAATCTGACGATAGAGGGTTCAGGGTGGCAGTTATGAAGGAATGGAGCATGAATGTATTACAGTGGGTGAGACACAGGCGAATTATCTGAATGAATTCTCTTGAACATATCGGTGACACTGACGATGGATTGGTAGCGTTAACCCCAAAGATGGATGGTGTGATGAAGCAATGGTGATGACCAGTGAATGGAACAACCCAACCTGACATGGTTGCGGAAGGAAAGTGTCACGTTCAAGAGAGACTTTCTACCAATAAAGTTTCTTCAAGTTTTCTTCCCAATTTTCCACAGTCATTGCTGACCAATACCTCTTAATTTCTGTCAAGCTTAAGGAGGACAACATATTCTTGTTCTATAATCTGCCCTTCGGGCAAACATGTCGCTATATTTTAGCGAGCCTAGCAACAGTGAAACTCGTTCTCGTCCATTTGGGCAAGTTTGTCGCTATTCAGTTTTAACGAGTCTAATGACAAAGATAACTCGGTCTCTTTCAATTTTAGAGAGTCTGAAAGGAATGGAAAGGAGAATCCAATGATTCTTTTTAGCCATGTAATCCCTTAAGTCCAAAAAAGCATAAAATAATACAGAAGGGATGAATTTTCGATAGTTTTAACGAGTCGAACAAGACAAGTGCTCGATCTTTTTGTGTAATAATTCCTCAGGTCCAAAAAGATTAAAATCTAGAGGAGGGATAACACTTCCAATGACTTTAACAAGCCGGAGAGGCCAATCGCTCAGTAATCTTTTCATATTTTACGAGTCAGTTGAAAAGAGCTTAAAGGAGACTCGTTTTTGATGAACGAGTGATGTTTCAGGTAGCAGTTGATTCCAGGTAAGGCTTGGAATTCTCCAATCATGGCAGTGTCACAAGAATGGCCAATAGAATCACTCTTCGCAGATGTTCCTCGAAGGGGTAAACAATCATATGGGGGTGAATGATCGGCTAAAAAATAGAGTGGAGGTGATGATGAGAACATGACCAAGGCTCAAAAGCTAGTGATAAGGCATTCACAATGGTTATTTACCGGTTCATTTTTTAATGAGCTTAAATGCTGGGGAAAACATTTGCTCATGACTTATGTTTATTTTTTAACAAGCTTGAACTATTCGCTAAAACTGCTCGTGGGGGGTTTATTTTTTAACGAGCTTGAACCCTGCGGTAACATTGCTCGCCAGTCGTATGATAAGAATGTCTCATTCAAGATGCTATTTTGAAGGGGCTTACATCTTTAAAGCTTTGCCCCGAATCCTTTCTTCATGCAAGTTAGGAAACGACTAGCCTTACGGGTTTAAAGGGTTAGAGGTCCTACAAATTTTAAAAATAAATAGCCGCTCTTCGCTTGCATGAGGAAAGGTTTGCATGCCCCTAGGTATAGCAAAAAATTTCCCAGTTACCATGAAAGTTCTATCTGTGTAGCAGACAGAAAGCTTCCTTGGCGATGTCTACCAAGATAGACAAAGGGGAGTGGTGCAACCGCATGCCACTCAGCATAACCTTAACGAAGGTATCATATTCTAGCCCAATCCCATTTTCCTGTAAGGATGGGTTCGTCAGACTAGTCAGATATCCCTCGCAGAAATCCACTCTATACCCAAGTTTTCCTTGCCGAAATAGACTAGGGTGCATGCCGCCTGGGTTTCAGTCACATCCTCCTGAATCACTCGCGCTCATCAGGTGGAAGGACTAGATATTGATGAGACATTCCTTGTGTGAAAATACCATTTAGGGATGGCATTTGACTATTTGCGATGTGTGAACCGGGGAATGACATTTGGTCCATGAGCTTGACCATTCTGCCTTCGGGCGGAAAACACATTACTCTAAAGAGTGAGGAGATGATGGCTCCCATGAAATAAATATAGTCACGTCCAAGGAGTAGAT
>APFE030829254.1:87443-194621 GCA_000404065.3 Pinus taeda | reverse complement strand
CACCCAAATCCTTCATTGCAAATGAGTTTTCCAATTTCCTTTTGAGCACATTTATTTCTTGCATGTTAGAACCTACAACAAGCATATCATCTACATACAATAACAATATAATATAACTACCATCATTTTGCCTTTTGAGATAAACACGATGATCAGAGTGACATCTAGTATAACCTTGTTCAGACATAAACCTGTCAAATTTTAGATACCACTACCTTGGAGCCTGTTTTAAGCCATACAAGCTCTTCTTCAACCTGCACACTAGTTTCTCCTTCCCTTTTACCTCATATCCTTTTAGCTGCTACATATGTATCTCTTCCTCCAAATCCCCATGGAGCAAGGCTGTCTTTACATCTAACTGCTCAAGATGTAAATCTTCAGTAGCTACTAGACTTAGAATAGTTCTGATTGAAGTCATTTTCACAACAGGATAAAATATTTAATCAAAATCAATACCTTTCTTCTATGCAAACCCCTTCACTACAAGTCTAGCTTTGTACCTCTATTTTCCTCCATCTTCTTCCTTCAGCCTGTAAACCCATTTATTTTGCAATTTTGTTTTACCTTTGTAGAAATTTTGAATAATATAACACATATTCACAGATATTATGCTGATTATACACTATTTGCGGAATCATGCATAATACATAACCTCCTCTACGTTGATCATCAATTTTGCAGTATTAAGAAACAATCGCATGCGCACATTGAAGCATCAATCACACATATCAACATAGTATATCACGGGGAAAGCATGCAGCTGAAAACCCCCAACTATATGTATATTATATTGATTGAGAACAGGTAACAATACATAGTACAATACTCCTCACAAGTACTCAACACTATCTCCACCTGTTACACAAAAACTAGCTCAGATCTGAATCAATCACTGGCTCAAATCTCCTCCGCTGCTTGCCTGCCTCCACTATGCAATCCTGCATGAGAATACTGATGATTGGATGATCCAAATTTGTATTTCCCTTGGATATACCACGCAATCCTCATTGACAATACTCAATCCATTGATTGTGCAAATCACATGCACAACTATAGTCACAACTGACAGCTGTCTTGCCCTTTCACTCACCTCTAATGCTTGTCTCCACTGAATTGTCCATGCACTGAGTTAACTGATGTATTCCTCAGTTGATTTATGCGTTAATAATTAGTGAATTAATTAATAATTAATTCACACCACTCATCACTTAGTCTATTGATTAGTTAGACTAAATACAACTAGTTCAACTAAGTCAAACTAAACACAACTCCATCAACTCCTGATCCAACTCCACAGAACTCAATCATTGAAGTCCTAACTGAAGTCCTTCATGCAATAGCTCAAGTAACCCATTAGAAAAGCATATTTCCTTCTGGCAGTTGCATGTGCCACATATGTAGCTCAAATTGAAGTGCTCCAAGAGGATAAGATAATGTTTATAGTCCAGATATTATTAAGAGCTAATAATATTCGACTGTTATATATTTAGACTAGCAGTCTAAAAAATAGACTCCGCCCATATGTCTAAAAATAGAAGTCCATCTATTTTTACCAACATGACCAACCATCCCCAAATAACATCCTGCAACTCATAGACCATGATCCATATGTCTAAAAATAGACATATTCTAAAAATAGACTTTGCGCCAAAAATAGCCTGCGGGACCACTTAGTGAAGGCGACTTCTTTTCACTAAGCTCCATCATCTTGTTGTATTTTCAACAACCTGCAGGCAACCTGACTAATTCCCAAGTCTAGTTATGTTCTAAGGATTCGATCTCTTCTTTCATGTCTTGCTCCCACTTCTTCCTTGTTTCTACTTGCACTGCTTCTTCATAACATTCTGGTTCATCAGAATCAGTCAACAATACATAATATAATCAAGGAGAGTATCGTTCAGGGGGTCTACTTATCCTGGTAGATCTTCTAACACCACTTTCAGGTGTTTGAAGTGCTTGTTGCTGTTGTGGTTGTTGTTCTGGCTGTTAATCATTATGATTTTCAGGCACCATCTCTTTTCCTGTGATATCGTCAAGCACTTTGTATTCTCTGTTTTCTTTTTCTTGTTTCTTTTCCTGCAACTGATTCTTATACAAGACATTTTCATTGAATATTACATCTCTAATCCTAATGATTTTGTGATTTTCATAATCATATAAGCGATAACCAAAATCATTAACACCATATCCAATAAAGGTACATTTCTTTGACTTTGCTTCAAGCTTTGTTCTATTTTCTTTGTTAATGTGGACAAAGGCTTCACAACCAAAAGTATTTAAAAGTGAGTAGTTTACCTTTTTACCTTTCCATGCCTCCTCTGGAATACCACCATCCATGGAAGGCCCTCTATTTATTAGATAAACAACAGTATCTACAGCAACTGCCCAAAATTGTAAAGGCAATCCTGCATGCAATCTCATGCACCTTGCACGCTCCATGATTGTCCTGTTCATCATTTCTGACATGCCATTTTCTTGTGGTGTTCTTGGAACTATCTTCTCTCTACGAATTGCATTTTCTGAACAATACCTATCAAACTCTTTGCTGCAATATTCACCTCCATTATCTGATCTAAGACACTTCAACCTTTTCCTTGTCTCATTTTCAAACAAAGCTTTCAATTTCTTGAAAGTATCAAATACATCAGATTTATTTCGAATACAATAAATCCAGGTTTTTCTGGTTGCATCATCAATAAAAGTAACATAATAATGAGAGCCACTAAGAGATGATACCTGAGTAGTCCCCATACATCTGTATGCACAAGCTCTAATTTTTCGCTCTTCTTTTCTTTCCCAACTCTAAGGAATTTGACTCTCTTCTGTTTTCCATTAACACAATTCTCATAGAACTTTAACTCAACATGCTTCAAACCTGGAAACAAATTTCATGAGTGAAGAATCTACATCCCCTTCTCACTCATTTTCCCGAGCCCATGATGCCACAATGTCGTATCTTCTCCTGTAGAGGTTAAAGCATTAACAAAATTAGAAATACCATTGCATAAGTGCAATGTACCAACCTTTTCTCCTTTTGCTATTACCAAGGATCCTTTAGTGACCTTCCAGGTTTTATCTATGAAAGTAGTTACGCAACCTTCACCTCCCATCTGCCCTATTGAAATCAGATTTTTCTTCAGATTTGGAACATGCCTTACCTCCTTCAATAGCCATTGATTTCCATTCTGCTGTTTTATGAAAATTACACCCATTCCAACGATTTTACAGGGTTTATCATCACCCAATCAAACCTGTCCAAAATCTCCTTGAACATAATCATGAAAATGTTTCCTATCAGGTGTGGCATAGAATGAGGCCCCTGAATCTACCACCCAGGCATCAATAATATTTTCTAATGAAAGAATCGAAGCATCTTGAAACACTTCACCTGTTACATTCGCTTCATGATTGTTTTCCTTCTGTGCATCTCCTTCTTTTCCCTTCTGAGACTTGCAGTCTTTCTTCAGGGGTCCTTTCTTCCCACATTTCCAGCACACTATCCCCAATCTAGACTTGGATCTGCCTTTTCTTGACTTACTGTGATATCCAGAGCTCTTTCCTCTTTCCATTTTTCTTCCCCTAGTCTCTGTAGTCAACTCATTACCTGATGTCTCACCGGAGCTTTTCCATCGCATTTCCTTGCTAAGGATTGCACCGACAACATCATCAAACTTTAAAGTACTAGATCCAGAGACAGAGTTACTAATGGCCATAACTAAACCATTCCAACTTTTTGGCAATGAGCATAGAACTAATAGAGCCCTAACTTCATCATCAAAATTTACCCCTACAAAACTTAACTGACTTGTAACTGTATTAAAATCATTTAAATGGTCTGCAATAGATCCACCTTTTGACATCTTCATATTAAATAAACACTTCATAAGAAATACCTTATTTGAGGCCGATGGATTTTCATATAGTTTGACCAATGCTGGCATTAAACCTTGTGTTTTCGTTTCCTTTGAAATATTAAACTCTACCGACGCTGCTAGGCATGGTCGTATTGTTCCAAGTGCCTTTCTATCAAGAATATCCCAATTTGTGTCTATCATACTTATCAACTTCTTTGTCTTTCTGCTCAATGGTAGGTATAGATCTCTCTGATACAAATAATCTTCCATCTGCATCTTCCACAACTGGTAGTTTTGGCCGTTGAATTTTTCGACCCTAAACCTACCATCTTCCACCATTTCTCCCACTCGAACTAGGAACCCTTCTCTCCTGCAAGTTTATCAACCAAATATACCTTCGGCTCTGATACCAGTTGTTAGAAAATTATATATTACGGAGTAATGGAACACATAAAATATTGTAGAAATATAAACATAGAAAACACATAAAACAAGAGAGACATAGATATACGTGGTTCACCCAGTTTGGGCTACATCCACGGAGAAACAACCAGTCCTTCTTTTATTATATTATCCAACAAGCTGAAGAGATACAACCTACAATAGATCCACTGTAACACCCTCTTCGCTCTCAATCTCCTCTCTCTTCCTCACTCAGAATACCGATATACATAGACACAATACAATTCCCTCATATATAGTGAGGGGTTACCTTCTAGGGAAAAAAAAACCCTAAATTAAACATAACTTCTACCGTCAAATCATCCACCTAATGAATGACCCAGATTGACTAGAAATTACTAGAGTTTTACAAGGTAATTTTACATCTATTTTTAGCTTCGGGGGCGTTGCCCCCAAACCTCCGCTGGGGCACCACTAGCGCTCGAACCCCCACAGGGGGGACAAGCCCCCACGGCACCCCCCCACGTGGAGGGGTGTACAGTCTCGTTGAGGTATAAATCCGGTTGAAACCTTTAATACAGAAGATAATTAGGCTCCACACCCAACATGACCTTAAGGACATGATAAGGTCCAAGAGACTGAAACTGTTGGAGTGCTAGTATTTGTGACATATGCGAGAGGGACTAGGAAACTTTTTGTAGTTTCCAGGCGAGTATTATCTCCACAAGGTGTGGAAGGGGTCTCGCCTTCATCTTCAGGCCATAGGCAAATGCTATGTCCACAAGAAGTGGAAGGGGCTTTGCCTTCTTCTTCAGCTAAATAGGTAAAGGTTGGGAAAAAACACAAGGGAAAAGGTAAAGGAAAGAGAAAAATGCATGAGAAGGGTCCTAGTGATGGGCAAGAGAGAGATTTTGACCTTAGATCATGAGGAGACACAAGGAGTGGATGTCATTGACTTGGATGCTCAAGATCCAAGGACTATCAAAGACATGATCATTAAGGAACAAGAGGCTGAGGTACAAGCCTTGTCAGTCAATTTAGAGAGGGTTAAATGGGCCATCAAATATCTAGAGCAAGAAAACAAACAATTGACCGACAAGAAAGTCCTCATGGAGTTGCAAACGATCAGGGAGAACCAGCAAAAGGCTAAGAAGGCAAAGGTCAAGTTGACCTTTATTGAGCAAGAGATTGAGAATGACCAGGAAACTTGGCTTGAGAGGGTAAACATACACCTTGAGAGGCTGCTTGAGAAGGCCAATAGAAACAAGAAGATGCTTCGCCAAATGGCCTATCACTATATGACCCAGAACAAAATATGCAATATAAGGATGAGGAAGCTTAAGGAAAGGTTGAGGAAGGCCTTGAGGAGAAACAAGGAGCAAGAAAAGCTAAAATTATTGATTGAAGCCTCACTAGCCCATCAAAGCACTTAATGATAGTGCCTTGTGCCAAATCTGGGCAAGTTTTGACAAATTTTGGTCATTTTCAATTTTTGAAATTTTGTAACATAGAAATTTACCCTAGGTGCGTAGCACGCTTTTGACTGAGAGATGTTTTGGAGAAATGGTTTGTATATTTGGATTCAACATGATGAGAGTATCAATCCTTGAAAGTTTCAGCAATTTTTTAGCAAAACTTGGTCACCTAAAGGTCAAGAAACCATCAAAAAATGACTTCTCTGCCTCTTTTTGGACACACAGGAAGCAACCTTGGGAGATTCCACTTTTGATGGGGCAAATAACCTCCAAATGAAACAATTCAAGATTTTCCAGGAACGAGATAGGAATCCCTTTCCAATGAGCTATATTGGTCTCAATTTGGCTAAGGGTAAGGCCTACAAAATTAGTCGAGAAGTGGCACTACACACCTGGCCAGTGGCACTACACATAGAGCTAGTTTGCTCAAAAATCCAAATTTCGCCTAGTTTTTCTACAATTTGACTATTTCTCTCATTTTGGATGAATTTATGATTGTAAATGATGCTATGATATGTAAATTTAATTGTAAAATTACCTTAGAGGGTAGATTCATCATTTTGAGGTGGTTTGGGGGTAAATGAATCAGTTTCCATGGTTTTAGAGGCAAGCTGTTCCACTGCCTATATGTCTGTTGCTTGTTGGGAAATGGTTGTAACAGTCCCTTATCTCTTGGATTTGGCCCCTGATGGCTAGAATAAGTGGTTTTTATGTCTATATTATGTATTTTTTTGTCATTAGCAAAGGTTGGACTCTCTTAGATGCTCTGAGCTAATTGTACATCTCTACAGCAGTTTGGAAAGGAAATAAACCAGGATTTGTAGCTATTTTTGTGGGATTCTTGTGGTAATGTGTTTTTGCATTGTTTCTCCTTCTATCATTATTTTTTCTCATGTGTTATGTGTGCCAAAATCTAATTCATTCTTCTCAACTAAATGAAATCAAGATAGATAGGTAGAATACATTGGTAACAATGCTCTGCCTTGGGAATACATTTAGTTTTTGATGTTTTCAGCTATTTGAAGAGGAGTCAGGAGCTTTGCATGCCCTCCTCAGCTCCTCACCAGTCTTATACCTACCATCTCACTCAATTCCAAGTGCATAAACAACTACCTACCTTGCCCCATAGAACACCCTGCAATTCTGACTTGATTTCCCGAATCCAAAGCTACTTACTCCATTTGATCCTGCAACAAAACCATCAAAATCAACCAAAAGCCCTAGAGCTACTATACCTAGCCTAAAATCCATATTCGATCCAGTTATCTCAACTTATATTGACAAGGAGAGAGCGCTCTCCTGACCTGGTAGGGCTAGCTACCAGGTTAAGCTTGGTTTGTGGTTATCCTAGGATTACCTCCCTTTAGCCTGAGGTCAATCTAGGCTATAACAAGACTAACTATAAAAAATTCCATTGGTACATCTCCTTATCAAATAGTATATGAAATGGATGTTGTTCTTCCATCCTCATTAGGAGTACCAATGATGAAAATGATTCAAGAATTGCGAGTAGAACCAAATGATATCCAAAGGAGGATAAATCAGACAATACATATGTATCAAACCAGAGAAGAAGTCTATGACAAATCCCAAGTGATCGAAGATAAAATCATAAATATTTTTGACAAGAAAACCAAAGTTGATGATTTTTATGTAGGTGACAAAGTACTCAAATGGGATTCCAGAAGAGAAGAAAAAGGTAAACATGGGAAATTTGATTTCCTATGGCAAGGACCTTACATCATTTATGGTTACAGAGATAAAAATGCATTTTTCTTGAAGAAGTTAGATGGAACAAACTACCAGGTGGACCCGTTAATGGTAGAATGCTTAAGCATTACTTTTCCCCAGATTAACATTAGTTCATTTGTTTACTTTTCTCATTATACATAACATTGAAAATTTTAGATTAGATTGGATGATTACCTTTTGAGGTTGAACCTTGAAGAGAAGACCCTAGGCTTTCAAAGGTGTTCCATCATATGTATGAATAAAGCAGATCACAGAAAAGTAGTTACAAGGAAATCATAGTCAAAGTTTCAAATGCTACTAATCTTAAAGTTCTTGACATTTTACCAAGAAATTCCATCCCCATGTGGAGCCACTGTTAAGGTCCTATAATAATAGGATTCATAATTTTGAATTGACCATGATTAGTCTTGTAATATTTTACATACTTTTTCTTTCTGCAAAATGTTGTCCCATGTTAAAAATAAAAAAATGTAAAGAGGGTGAAGTTCTAAGAGAAAAATCAAAGGACTAATAAAAGAAAAAGAGAAAAAAAGAGTATAAAGTATAAACCCCACCAAAAAGAGATAAAAAATAGATTCTGAAAGTGATGCAAATTTAAATGCCGCTACTTTTTACTTTACTTTGCAAAATGAGATTGTGTGCAACTTGTCAAAATTGCCACAATCCATGATGGTCAAATAGTTTAATCTTTATTCATTCATGCTGATAGATATAGAATAAAGATCTAGCCAAACTGTTTAATCTTGGCATATCAATAGTTAGGTAGAGAATAATAATGAGCTCAATAGCTTAATCTGAGCCATTGGAAAGTCATAACGTTAGAATTAGATAGCTTGCTTACAACAAAAGAAAAAGGAATAAAGGGCCAGCAAGCTAAAATGCACCCAGTAAATGAAGAAAAAATGTTAGGGTAAAAGATGGGTAGGTAGAAGCACTTTCACAAAGCATGTAGAGCATCAAATTGGTCATTTCATATCACTAATATCCCCAAAAATCCCCTTCCCCTTGCTTAAAACCCTAATTCTAGTCTAAAAAGGTATTTTCCCTTGCAAAAATATCCCTTTCCCTTTAGGCTAACCTTTTCCCCTTATTCCACACATTTCCCCCTTCTTAAAAACACAGTCCCCCTTCCTAAAACTCCTTTCCCTAGTTTAAAACCCGTTTCCATCACTAATAATTCCTTTCCTTTACTAACTCCTCTTTTTTCATATAAAACAGGAAAAACCCAATTATCCAAAGATTGCAACACATCGTATATATTGGGTCCCACTTCATTTTAACTCCCACTATCATATTAACCCCGCTTAATTAACCTATACCCCTCCATATATTTAATTTAATTAAAACTTAGTTTTAATTAAAATAATATATTAATCTCCACCTTATTAATTAACCTGACCCCACAACCCTACTCATCCCTCATAACTCCACCACCTGATAACCCTCCGATCACCCACCTCCAGATCCAATGACCCGGATTCCATATCGTACGCTTTGATGTCTGACTTTAGCATCACAAAAGCATGCGAGATTAGCTGTTTTCCCCGCCCGCCCTTTTGCGTGGCAACCACACGTTATTTGCGTCCTCTAAAATAATACCACTCTACCACTCTAAAGCGGTGCAATAAACCACCTTACCACCTCCTCGCATCAGATGAAACTGCCCTACTGTTTAAATTTAACCCCACGCCCAAAGATTAACTACTGTTGGTTAAAAATGAAAGAAGCCACCCTTTCCAATATTTTCACTATTATTCTATTAGTGATTGCAGAAAAGAACCTCTTCCGACCTATTCTAAAGTGCCAGAAGATATGATGAACTATTTTAATCCATTTTACAACTACAATTCAAAATTTTACTACCAAAAGACACTGCCGACTCCAATTTGAAGCAGTATAAAGACCATTGAAGCCTCAGAAAGCCTCCGCTACCCCCAGAGAACCCTTTTTCATACCAAAGCTTCATTTTCTAACTATTCCTGAAGTGCGAAGGCCTGTACTTAAGCTTTGCACAACATTTGTAATAGGTTAATCAATTGAACCAATTTAAAGCCTTTCTGACCTAAAGAATCCACTGTTGCATCCAAAACCCTTTTTGCAGAATGTATTCATCTTTTCACACTATTCCAAAGGTCTTAAGCATACTTCTTAAACCAGATAGTGATAAGTTGAAAAAAATAAACAAATCTATGGCTTCCCAAAGCATTTTGGATACAAAACCCTTGCAACTCCTCACCTAGATATTAATCACCTCCTATTGGCCGATAGAGATTTCCAGATCAAAGACACAGCCTCCTGTAACAATCTGTTAAAACTCCACTGCTGGAGAAAAGACAAATTCCTTAACCAGAATGATGATATTCAACTATGGGTGTCAAATTTACCCAAATACTTGTTCCCACAGGTATACCAGTTCCCTGAATCATCCACCTAAGCCAACTCTGCGATTTCCCAAGTCAAAGAGCCATAGTCTCTCCTAACCAACAAATTTTGTTCACAATGACTACAGGATCAATAAATGAAATGTTGCAAATCTAGCCAAAGCCTAATGAAGCCCCATTTTTATTGAAAACGTAAATGATCTGTATTTAAAGCTGGACCTTCCCAAAAGATCCCAAAATTTTCAGATTTTCGTCCTAGAAAAAGTTCAAGTTCCTATAGACAACCCTCCATATTCTGCCACCATTTTCTTTGAGAGAGCTAGACAAATTGTAACCATGCTATTTTGTATTCTAGGATATACTACTGATGAACATGTAGATGAGCCTATACTTGGTTTCCTTTCTATTTTTACCGAGGCAACCCTCCAGCTACAATTTTCGATTTTACCCAATTCTTAGCATATAGAATCCATGATCAATTGATCAGATTCCCATATGAAAGAGTATTCAAATACTCTTCAATATTGTTCCATATGTTTCTATATTTCCAATCAGAAAGGTTTATAGTTAACATCCAAAAACTGGACACTAAGGGAAATCCTAGATCTATTATCTTTTGGACACCCTTAATCCAAAAATATTCCACTGATTTCAGCTACAAGGATTTCATTGCTTCATTTGTTCACCTAGTTGTTAACATGCTAAGCAGTAGCAATCAACCCAGGGTCAGTGTTGAAATAAAGAAAGTTTTACAGTTGTCAAAACATGTTAGAACAGGAGATTGGTATTTATATCAGAACTACACTGAGATTAGGGTGTCTGGATGTCAACTCACTCCGTATAAGCTTCCCAAATATCTCCCCATGAGGATATTTGCACTAGAATATATAAGGTAGATCATAGTTTCAAATGATGTTAATTTTCTATCATCCAAGAAGAAAACACAGTTTAAAATCAAGAACCAGCTTGGTCCTTTTATCTGCAATAATAGGGAGGATGGAGAGGAAGCGAAAAGATGTTTACAAGAAATGAAGTTTGGTGATAGTTTCAAATGGCAGTATGATCCTTTAGGTGTCATAAACAACTGAGACTGAAGTTTAAATTGAGCCCTTTTAAGCATGAATCCAGGCTAAAGATTGAAAGATATGCCAACTAGTCTAAGTGGTTGGAAAACACCCTACTGGATATGGAGGAGCAAATGGATACTAGTTCCATTCTACATACTCCAGCCCTATAGGACAGAAATGAAAAAAGGACTAGAGAAGAAGGTTCTTTCTCAAACAAAGATACAATAGATAACAAATTTGAAATGATGTATAGAGAAAGAACAAAGCTGAATCTAGTAAATGAGCAAGAAGAAGTAACTGATACAATTGAGATCTTTGATACAAACACTGTAATTAAAGAAAATGCACTTCCTTTAGTTTGAAAGGAAACTCATCAGCCTTCAAGTTCTAGTCCTCAGATCATCCAGAAGCAGCATAGTGTTGAAGTCTCTTCATCAAGTGAACCAATGGACAAAAAAATAGACATCAAAGAGAGATACAAAAATATTAAGGCCAAAAATGAAGAAATAAAAGCTGAAATATATTCACAGTACTTGAAGCAGACTCTTGGCAACCACAACAGATTACTTTCTGTGTTTGATTATAAGACAGAAAAAATGCATATGACCTTTTTGCAGCCCACAATACAACATCCTAAGTCATCAGCGGATTACAGAAAGACAAATTATTAGATTCCTGCGAAAGATGTGTTGAAAATAGCAACAAGAAATGCTAAAAATAGCATTGCGATAAATAGCATTTCGGGATACATTCCAATTTTAATTAGTCCCTAAATTAAAATTGTGAATGAAAATTCGAATTTGAGCTCAACAACTATTTTTAAAATAATTAATTAAATCATCTTGAGTTAATTAGTTAGAGAAAATAAAACATGAAGTCTATGTGAAGACATGCAACAATTATCCCTTTGATTGAGGAAGTTATCCCTTAATTAAGGAGATCGGGATGAGTTGTACTTTAAGTTGTAATTAGTTAGCTGAGTTAACTGAGTTAAGTCTAGTTAGATTAGTTCCAAAGTTTGTGGAACTGATTGTGAGTTCAGTTAGCCAATGCATGCATGCATGAAACTAGTGTACTTCAGATAACTGAATATTCTCTCATACATAACTCATGCATCTCAGTTCAGATAGAGACCTAGTTGAGATCAAAGGATGGGACAATGTACTATCAGTTGTAGGAAAATTCCCCTAAGGATATCTCTTGCATGTAGAAGGAATTCTTTCCTTGAGGATTGCGCATTTATTTCTGAGTTTGGTGAGTAGTGTGTGAGGTAATTACACACAGGTGGCAATTTGAGGACCCAGGAGAAACTGTGCAAGAAAATATGAGGCTTGGAGGACTGAAGGAAGCATATGTGATGTCTATTCTAGCTATGAGCAGCATTGAAGGATTGCACTGAGAGTAGGATAGCTTGTGAGCTAAAGCTTTGTGTAATCGAGAGATATTTCCACTTGTATGATAATATAGAGATCGGGGTTTTTAGCTGAGGCTTTCCCCATAGTATTCTTCTGTGTTCATGTTTGATTGTTTCTTCTTCATCTTTTATATGTGTTCTATTTGATCTTGCTCAAAATCGATTAAGCTTCTGCAAGTTTGTTTGTAGAAGTAGATCAAGTATTTTGCTTTAGTATATTGAATTATCAAGTGATATATAGTAAGAATTTCTACATGGTAACAGAGCAAATGTGATCAAAGCAGAGAACAATATACAAAGAAGGGAGAAGTTTGAAGTTTGAAGTTCTTGATTATAGAAATTGAATTCTTATCACATCTCAAAGTTCACCAATGGTGTTCAACGGTTTGAGACTCGAGTATGCCCTGGATGGCAGCTCGAATTATATAGCTTGGAAGGATCATCTGGAAGCAGTATTAGAGGACAATGGTTTGAAGGACTTCATTTATGAAGAAGTCCCCAAGCCAGTAGCTGCTAATGCCCAAGAATTGGCGGAATTGAAGAAATGTGTGGCTAGAGCGAGGAGGATTATTTAGGAGGGAGTTTGAGATCACATTGTCTCGAGTCTCCATGGGAAGGAGACACCGTTTTCAATGTGGAAAAAATTAGAGGATGTATATCAAAACATCAGTGATCAGAGGAAGCTGGCGTTGAAAGACAAGCTTCAGAAAATCAAGTGTGAGAAGGGCGACACGTTCTCTACATATCTGAACAAGCTCACCACCTGCAGGGATGAGCTTGGAAGTGTAGGAATCATGACCACTGATGATGACATGGTGAGTCTTTCTCTCCTCAGTCTTCCTAAGAGTTGGCACACCTACCAAGACTCAGTAAATGGAAGAGAGAAACTATAAGATTGGGAATGATTGTGTTCGGATCTGATGCAGGAGGAGATCAGGAGAAGCACCAGAGATGGTTCTTCATCAAAGCATGATGATGAAGAAAATCTAGCCTTAGCGAGTAAGGCGAGGAAAGGGAAAGGGAAGGCTTCCCATTCCAAATCAATTTCTTCCCATGGTGGGAAGAAGATTGACAAATCTAAAGTGCTATGCTTTAATTGTCATGAGGTGGGCCATTACGCTACAAATTATCCACAAAAGAAATCCAAGAAGAGATCCTCGAAAGGAGCAGATGGTGAGGCACTGGCCTCATAGTTTGAATTGGATTTTATCCTCATCGAATGCATGGTTTCATTGATGGTGGGTTTTGTTTGGTACCTGGACAATGGAGCCACATTCCACATGACTGGCGACAAGAGTTTATTTAGTAACTTGGAGGAGAAGGACCTCCAGATGTGCATAGAGATGGGCGATGATGGAAAGTACCATGTTTCAGGTGAAGGCATGGTTGTGTTTCAGAGAGAGCATGGAGCTCCTCTCACCCTGACTAATGTAAAATATGTGCCTAGATTGAAGAAGAACCTTGTATCCATCACAATGTTGGAAGACAAAGGCTATGATGTAGTCTTTAGTAAAGGAAAGGAATTCCTGAGACACATCGGCATGGGATAGACCAAGAGGATTGGGATTTGAGTGAAGAATCTCTACAAGCTGGAGGTAGATGACTGTGGTGCCTTGAGTTCCAAAGCAGAGTTGGTGCAAAGCCAAGATATTGGAAAGCTATGGCATAGAAGATTAGGCCACTTGCACCATGGGACCTTGAAGATCATGTAACAGATTTCTACTGGACTTCCCAAGGGTAAACTTGAGCAAATGGATACATGTAAAGTTTGTATCTTGGGTAAGTATGAAAAATCTTCCTTTCAGGATCGAGACAGTCGAGCTAGTGTAATCTTGGAGTGAGTTCATACAAATGTGTGTGGACCATTCTCGATAGCCTCCATTGCTAAACAAAGGTACTATGTTATTTTCATTGATGATTTTTCTCGTAGATGCTGGATGTATTTCATGCAGAAGAAGGATCAAACCTTCTCAAGGTTTTGTGAGTTCAAAGCCTTCGTTGAGAAAGAATTAGGAAAGAATATAAGGGCCTTGCGAAGCAACAGTGGTGGAGAGTATGTGTCTCAATAGTTTAAGGAATTCTATGCAGTAGAAGGAATTAAACGGTAGTTGACGACACCCCATAACCCACAACAAAATGGGGTGGCTGAAAGGAAGAACATAACAATTGTGGGTGCAGCTCGGGCGATGCTACATGACCAAGACCTACCACTTCATTTGTGGGCTGAGGCATGCAATACAGTGGTATATTTGTAGAATAGAAGCTCACACCATATACTGGGGATGAAGACACTAGAGGAGGATTTCTCCGGGAAGAGACCATATGTCAGTCACTTTAGGATCTTTGGCTCATCGATATTTTTCCATGTGACCAAAGATGACCGAAAGAAGCTAGAGCCAATAGCTAAGTTGGGGATACTTGTGGGATACACTGATACACCCCACAACTATCAAGTGTTCTTGCCTACCAATAAGAGGATAGTGGTACGTAAAGATATGAAGTTCGACGAGAAGAAGGCCATGTGAGTATCCCTTGGGAGGGAACTCAAGTTGCATGCAGAGGAGGAAATTTTGGTTCCTAAGGAGGAGGAGCCTCAGACTGATGTGGAGCAACCACATGTAGATGATCCAAGAGTGGAGACATCCACTCATGCAGAGACTTCTAGAGATGGGTAGAAACTTTCAAGGGAATCTAACAGATTGTTGATGGATGTGAGAGAGAATGTGGGACAACAATCTTCTCAGTGCAGACAGAGGAGGTCACTTAAGCGGTACACTGGTTACATGGCCCTGGTTTGGGAATGTATAGAGACCGAACCATCTTCCTTTGAGGAAGCAGTCAACAACCAGTTTGGGTTGATGCTATGGTGGAGGAGTATGAATCCATAGTTTAGAACAGTGTTTGGGATGTTGTTCCAAGACCAGAGAACAAGTCAGTGGTGATTTCTCGATGGCTTTACAAGGTAAAGCAAGCAGCTAATGGTAGTTTGGAGAAACATAAGGGAAGTTTTGTTGCTCATGGTTTCTCATAAGTCGAGGGGATCGACTATGATGAGACTTTTGCTCCTGTATCAAGGTACTCATCTATCAGATCGATGTTGGCACTATTAGCACAGATGGGTTGGAAGATCCATCAGATGGATGTGAAGACTGCATTCCTTAATGGCAAGATTGAGGAAGAGGTGTACATAGAGTTGTAGGAAGGTTTTGAGACCTTTGATCGTGAGTCACATGTGTACCGACTCAAGATTTCTTTGTATGGGCTGAAGCAAGCAACTCGTGCTTGGTACACCAAGATTGAAAACTATTTCACTGGGTTGGGCTTCACCAAGAGTGAAGTGGATGCGAACCTATACCACATCATAGTGGAAGGTAAGCCATTGATCATTGATCTTTATGTTGATGATCTAATATTAACAGGTGATGATCACTTGATCAAGTATTGAAAGGAGGACCTTGCAAGAGAGTTAGAGATGAAAGACATGGGTCTCATGCACTACTTTCTAGGCATGGAAGTGTGGCAGAACGATGGGGAAGTGTTTGTGTCTCAAGGCAAGTATGCCAATGAGATACTCAGGAGATTCCACATGAAGAAATGCAAGCCCATGTAGAATCCTCTAGCAGGTAACTGGAGGAAGGAGGATACTACTTCAGGTGAGGTAGTAGCTACTACTGTGTATTGGCAGCTTGTGGGTTCATTGATGTATTTAGTGAACACACGACTAGATTTGTGCTTTGCGGTCAACCAGCTGAGTCAAGATATGGTTTAGCTAACCAAGCTATTTTGGAAGGCAATGAAAAATGTGTTGAGATACCTCAGAGGCACATCTCAGTGCAGATTATGGTACAGAAAAATAGAGGGAGTGAAGCTTTAGGGCTTCATAGATGTAGATTGGGTAGGGAGTTCATCAGATCAGAAGAGCACTTCAAGAGGAATTTTCAACCTTGGTTCAGCTACAGTTTCTTGGTACAACAAGAAACAGAGGTTAGTTTCACTTAGCTCAACAGAGGCTGAATACATGGCTGCAAGCTAGGCAACATGTGAGGCCATTTGGATGCAGAAAATGCAAGTTGGATTGTTTGATCAGAGGGTGGATCCAACTGTGACCTATTGCGATAATCAGAGTTGTATCAAACTATCTAAGAATCCAGTATTTCATGACAAGTCCAAGCACATCGATATCCAGTATCATCATCTTCGAGATTGCGTGGTGAAGAGGATCATGTTGTTGCAGTATGTTTCGACCAAGCAACAGGATGTAGATATTTTTACTAAGGCATTTTCAAAATGCAAATTCGAGTTCCACAGAGACAGGATAGGGGTGACAGATAATCCCTTTCTTATTGAGAGGGAGTGTTGAAAATAGCAACAAGAAATGATAAATATAGAAATGCTAAAAATAACATTTCAGGATACATTCCAATTTTAATTAGTCCCTAAATTAAAATTCAAATTTGAGCTCAACAGCTGTTTGTAAAATAATTAATTAATTCATCTTGAGTTAATTAGTTAGAGAAAATCAAACATGAAGTCTATTTGCCTTTGATTGAGGAAGTTATCCCTTAATAAAGGAGATTAGGATGAGTTGTACTTTGAGTTGTATTAGTTAACTCAAATCACTGAGTTAATTCTAGTTAGATTAGTTCCAACAATTTGTGGAATTGATTGTGAGTTCAGTTAGTCAATGCATCCATGCATGCAACTAGTGTACTTCAGAAAACTGAATATTCTCTCGTAAATAACTCATGCATGTTAGTTTAGACAGAGACCTAGTTGAGATCAAAGCATGGGATAATGTACTATTAGTTGTAGAAATATTACCTTGAGGATATCTCTTGCATGCAGAAGGAATTCTTTCCTTGAGGATTGCACAGTTATTTTTGTGTTTGGTGAGCAGTGTGTGAGGTATTTACACATAGGTGGCAGCTTGAGGACCCAGGAGAAACTGTGCAAGGAAATAGGAGGCTTGGAGGACTGAAGGAAGGCATATGTGTTGTCTATTCTATCTATGAGCATCATTGAGGGATTGTACTAAGAGCTGGATAGCTTGTGAGCTAAAGCTTTGTGTAATTCAGGGATATTTCCACTTGTATGATAATACAGAGATCGAGGTTTTTAGCTGAGGATTTCCCCATAGTATTCTTATGTGTTCATGTCTAATTATTTCTTCTTCATATGTTATATGTGTTCTATTTGATCTTGTTCAAAATCGATTAAACTTCCGCAAGTTTTTTTGTAGAAGTAGATCATGTATTTTGCTTTAGTATATTGCATTATTAGGTGATCTACAGTGAAAATTTCTACAAGATGTTCATCCTATAGACCAAATAGAGTTTCATAAGAAAGTAGGAGAAATTCTATACTCAACTATGAATGACAAAGCTATGAGTGTACAAAACCTACAAAACTCTCTAGAGAATATCAAAGCACAATTAAAACTAGAGAAGGCATCCTCACAAGCTAAAGATAATAGAATTAAATCCCTTGAAGATTTGGTTCTTGAAGTGGGATATGATCCAAAGAATGTCAAAGGTGCAACATAACTCATTAAGAAAAAGAATGCAGACAATGCTACATTGAAGAAGCAACTAAAATTGCCTCCTACTGAACATCCGTAGACCAAGGAAGTTCTAGAGAACCAAAATAAAAAAGATGAGATGTTGAACTTCATTCTTCAGTTAACTACTCAATTAACAGAAATGGAAAATGAGATGGATAAGTTAGTGCAAGAGAGAAAGGCTAGCATGGAATCAATCCCTATCACTGCTATTCCTACACTTACTACAACAGTTCCTTCTACTTTAGCAGCTTTAGCGGCCACAAAAATTCTAGCAGCTACAACTCTTCCCACTACATTAGCAATTACATCAGTTACAGAATCATCTTTAGTTGCAGCTCATCCTAGTGATGAAGCAGGTAAATTAATCAAATCTATGCAGGATATGTCCATCCAAACAAATGAAATAACTAGACTTAAAGATCAAATAAAAAGTCTAGAAGATGAAAATAAGTTGGCACAAATCATGCATAAAAATGAAACACAGAAGTCAAACAGACTGATTGAGAGAATACATAAGTTAGAGAAAGAATTGACTTTGAAAGAACCACTTACCCAAGCAAAGTAGTAGATGTGGGCCAATATCATTAACTTTGTTAATGATATTTGGCCATCCATCCAAGTCATATTTGAGCAGAAGGATTTAATCAAGGAAGCAACTGAAGCTATTCAAAAAGTTAAGGAAGAACATGGTAAGAAGCCAAAGGAGGCCAATTGAATCATTAAGTTTCTTAATTCCAAAAACAAATAGGAATTGGAAGAGATTGGCATAAGTGACAAGACCGAAACAATTCTAGAAGTAAAAAAGGTAATTTCTAAGAGGTACTTGATGGTACAACTTGAAGAGAAAGGCCAAACAATGGAGCTACCAATAGCTAGGTTCATGGTAAAATTTGATGTTTTGAGGCAGAAAGGTTTGCCAAATCCATTGGTCATTAATGACAGGTTGATGAGGCATGAAGACTATGATAAGAAAATCAGAGTAGTGGCAAAGGAACAAGCAAACAATTCAGCCATGAAAGGAATTCCAACAGGAAAAGTGCTCTATCAGACTTTTGAGAATCTCTTTTACCTCCAGCATGAGATAAAATATCTCTTTATCTCTTTATTTCAAAAATACACAGAGGCTGATGAAATATTCAGAAGAATGGTAAAAATTAAATTACCAGATGTAGAGTCTTGGGAAAAGTTGGATGATTTACTGTGAAAATGAAAGGTAAAATAGTGAAAATAGAGCAGTCAGGAGTAGTCAAGGTAAAACAATAAAGAGTAATAGGTCAGTTAAGTTAAAGAGTATCAGATGAAAGAAAAAGTTTAAAAGTCAAAGGCAGATTAAAGGGACAACCAACATAAAAAAAAAAAAAAAAGAGATAAAGTAAAAAAATACCAGTGAAAGCAAATAACAAAGCCAAATAAACAGGGACAACTTGCATTAGTTAGATAGCTGTCTCTATCTTCTTGCATGAAGATATTTCATTTTCCTTGAATAATTCCTAAATTAGTTTTAGGATATTTTGTAACAGTTTTTATATAAATACTTCACAATTCGAAGTATTGAGTGTGCATTTCTTAACATTTCTATAGTGTAACTCATCTACAACCTGAGGGTTTATTGTACCATTTTCAAGTCAATAGACTAGACAAGTAATAAAGGCATTGCATTACATGATTCATGTGTTGGGAAACTTTAGTGAAGTATCTTTCAATTGTTCACATTGTTATTTTTCTTAAGTATTCTATGAACTTGTATGTTTTCTAAATTTGGATGTAATAACTGGAGTATTATTATAGAATTCGTTTAAGTACACTCTGTCTTGAATAATTATTCATTTTGATGTTTTCTTATGATATCTAGAGTGGGGAATTCTTCATTGCTCCCTAGTTTCAATTGACCTCTTTCATTTCCCTCATTATATGGTTTGAGGAATCCTTAAATACTCCTTGATCCCAATTGAAAACGATTTCACCCTTTAGCCTAATAGATCTAAATTTTCTCAGCGACCTTGTCCTGTGGACACTTCCTTTAGAACTTGATTTAGTCCTATTTTCGTGACACATTGACTCCATAGCCCAATGGAAAATAGACAGTCTTCTATCCATGTAAGTTAGTAATTCCACCAACCAATCAAATCAAAACCAATTCAAGCTTACATAACTAGCCTAAAATCAATTAACTCAAAAAAGTTAAATCATTAAGAGAGAGCCCTCTCTGAGTGTTAGGAAGGCTAGATCCTGATCTCAAAAGTAGGTTTGTGGTTACCTCTATTATTTATTTAAACACAACATAACAACCCTAGGGAAATTTTGGAGTGATAACAGGAAGGATGGTTCTTGGTGAAGAATTAAGGAACGAAAAATGAGGGAATGAACTAGTAGAGGAGGTCTAGAATCATCCTCGCCCACCAAATCAAACATGGGGACTGGATGGTAAATGTGATATCACATAAAGTAGAATAGTTGAAGATATGGTATCAAGCATCTATGATATGTGATGTGAATATGGCTTGCCGGAGAGGTTGGTAGGACATTGAACTATCCAAGGAATGAAAGGATAATTGACCATACCTAGATCACTGAGGTCTAGGCCAAGACTGATAATGATCAGTTGAGAAAGTGGCCAGGGGGCCCATCATGCCCCCAATCATGATATACTATCCCCCAACATACTTGATGGAGGGGATTGATAGGGTATGCAAAGGTAGGAATGGTTCCCCTAGTTAGATGAGTTTGTGGAGCGCCATTGTGGTCCAAGTGCTCAAAAATGGGATTCAAGCATTCAACCCAACTGACATGAGATTCTTGAGAGGGTGATGTGTATATGTAGGGGAATATGTGCCCCCTATTTTTGTATGAATGGTTATAGCATGTTATGGGCATGCCAGATGTATTAAGAGCAGTGGAAACTAAACACATTTTGATGATGTGGTTCACCATTTGTTGTTTATGGGTGTCTTCTTGTGGGAAGAATGTATTATCAGTGTAGTATGAGAAAGGGAATGGTAGATTAACAATCTCACTTGGCATTGCATATTTGACTTAGATGGACTAAATTTTTTGGTTCACATGCATGTTGTGACTATACCAAAGAGTGGCTTCAGAGATAATGAATTGATGCTCACCTAGATGACATGGTGGTTGAACAACAACAATGTATAGGGGGCTAGGATGTTGATGTAAGATGGAGGGATGATTAAGTGGATCATCAAAGGATAATGGTACTAGGGTCAACACAACCATATGTGACATAAGGGTTAGGGATAATTGGTTCTCTTGGATTGTCAAAAGTAGATGCCCCCTTAAACATTGTGTGGAAATGTAATCACCAAAATATGGATGTGGTTCAAATTCATGGGTTTGATGTAAGGAGTGATGAAATGAATCATAAAAATGGGTGATATGGTTCACATCCACATCATCTACGATGGGAGCCATATGATTAGTAGATGTGACATATATCGGTGGCTATACTGAAGTGTCCTCTGAAAAGGGTTCAAAAGAAGGACAATATGAAACTCCAAGATAGTCCCAATATATCGATCCCATGGATGATGATAGGTAAAGAATAAGGGTAGATATATCTATCATCTAGACATCAGGAGGAGGAATCATAGTGGCGGGTTGGGAAACCTCCTGTTCTGGCAAAGTATAGGGGCCATAACACATAGGTAGAGGAGAAGTGGAATCACTACGAGCGACATCTAACTCACGAAGCACTTGAAGTGTATCACAAAAATATTCGAGACTAGGACAATGATGGGAGTAATGGCCATATATATCACACAAATCACAAAGGTGATTTGTGCGTAAGGATTCTTTTATCTTAGTTGACTCGGGAAGGGTGACATGTACCTTAGGATTATTAGATTTAGGAAAGGTATCCGAGACCACACTCTTAATATGAGATATCTCAGGAAAATTATTAGTGGCATGCCCAAAAACATCACACAAAGCACATGGAGGAGAGGGCTTGGGTGGTTTAGGAGGAGTGGGAGTTTCTTGGGGTGCCTTGTCTTTGGGTCCCTTTTTCTAGGCTTTTCCCCCCTCACTAGATGCTTTCACAATAGGAGTGGCTTCTTGTTGAGGTTGTTGTGGAACTAAAGCAAAGGAAGGGGCAAGGAAAAAAGAGTTTAACTTGAGTAAAAGCAATGTAAGGTTCAAGTTGATCAGGAGGAGTGTTTGCAGGAGGATTAATGTACCATACAAGGATCCCCAAGGTAATTTTATGTAGACTCATCGTAGCCATAACAGGGGTAGAAAAGATTCCTAGTGGCGAAGGGTAATGACTTGGGGGAATTGCTACTGGATGGTTAAGACCCGGGGGAACGATTTTAGGTTGAAAAGGACTGGGAGAGATACCAATGGAAGGAAACTGACTGGGAGGAATTGTACTTGAAGGATGAGTTGATTCAGGAACAGGAGGTTGTGGAGGAGTGACCTATTGAGAAGGCGTACCAGATCTCTTGCCTGCGACCCATGATACTTGAAGCATGAAAATACTCAAATAGTTAGGATCGGAAGGAGGAGGTGGTGTTCCATAATAAGCTCCGAGCAGTGTGGAATCTTTGTAGACTCTAGGAGAAACATCGGTTAAGGAAGTGATAGTATTATTTCCAGTCATCAATGAGATAGTGGTTTGAGGAGATGTCTGAGACTGAGGGTTATAGTAATTCAACTGATCAATATTGACGGTCTTTCTATTGTGAGGAAAACACATCTTGTGAAATTCAGTGGATGCAAAAAAATATATGACATAGGTGTAACTATGACTCAACAATATGATATAATCTAATGGGGCATCAATGACTTCGATACCAATCAAGATTATCTTGCCGACAATAGTAATGGGACATTTGCGATATAAACAAAGGGGATGTGAGCAGTGACTGTCACAAGCACAAATACTAATAGTAGATGGAAATAGGTTAGGGGAACCAAGTTGCTTCCAATCACTAGCGATCATCACATAGGTGGAGGCACCTTGGTCTATTATACACCATAGTTGGACAATGATGTTTTTTATGGAGACTAGTATTTGAAAAGCAACATAAGTACGAAGGGTTGGAAGTTTCACTTTTTCAAAATCGAAGACAATCAGAGAATCATTGGAGGAATCCACAGTGTCCAAAGTAGATTATAGATATTTTCATTGGGATGGGAATAACTAGAGGACTTCTAGCATTGACATGGCCGCATGAGACTATGCCAAGTCATCTACTATGTTATAGGTATGGGTGACTTTAGAAGAAGCAACATTTCAACATAATGGACCTTTAGGGATATTGGGGGGAACCTATACCTTAGGCAGGGGGATTTATAAGGTAACTTTTGGTGATGATAGAGGCTCAATGGAAACTTTTGGTTGGGAATCAGTCATTGAGTTTGAAGGGGGTGTGTCATATTGGCGTGACCAAGTTTGAAGGTTGACTTGTTCAGTGTTGAATTCATTGACATTCATCATGAGTATTAGGTAACTATTATAGCCAGATTGTGAAGGTTGGGGGGCTGCATTACCCTTTGTGGGTTGGGGAAGTACTTATGCTTGATGGGGAAAAGGATTTGTAAGCACATCTGGTTGTGATGAAGTAGGAGGGGGAAGAGGTGGAGCAATGGGCTAAGGTCCTCTAGAAGTAGCTACTTAAGCTTCCCATGCTTGGCACATCTGAGGTAAAAGGGGAAATTCATGAGTATAATGGCCAAATACTCTGCAACAAGCACAAGGTTTGCTCATTTGAAGCACCTTATTTTTCTTGGGCTATCCACCCTATTGCTGGGTTGTGGGATTATGTTGGTCACCCTTAAGAGCATTTGGTGGTGGACCCTGGTTATCTTAAGATGGTTAGTTATGGTTACCCTTCCCCTTATTCCTTCTCTTAGGGTTGGGGGGATTGGTTATACTCTGTTAGGCATATACTTGACTTTGAGGGGGTGGTTTCTATTGTGGCAGAGGTGGAGGAGGCATGGGATGTTTGGGAATTGGTGTTGATGGGGTTAGAGCGTTATGTGGTACATAAGGATAGTAAGGTTTCGTGACAACATTTGGATAATTAGGTGGAGAAAAAGAAAGCCCTGGAATCGAATGATGCGAATGGGGATATGAATATGATGTGCTTGTACGTTGGTAAGCATTGACACATGAAGAATGAGCAGGGGGATAGGTGTAAGTGGAACTGGTCTCCCCCTCAGGTTGACCATAACTCATAAAAGGTTGAGGATATGGTGATACTTGAGGGTGTGAGATATATCAAATGATACCGTTAGCAGCAGGAGATGCCCTTGGTGCATTAACATCACTAGGCTAAGGCAGGACATGAAGGACAATATAAACATAACCTGACTATGCATAGATCAAGTCATATTTCAAAGCTATCTAGAGTGCTTCTTCCTCAGACTAAGGGAAGTGAGAGGTGAAATATTTACCTGTGGGGGCCAAAAGCGTTATGAGGAACCAATCCATATAGACATGGTATTCAAACTTAGGGGCTACATATTCTTCTCCTTCTGCGCCATTCCTCAACATGGTCAAAAAGGCGGGTGGTAGAAGTTTTGACGAGAAGAGGTCGAAAGTTTTGTACCTATGTCGTATCAAAGAGGTAGATGGAAATAGGAAAGACCACTTTGGTGAAAGTCACAAAGGTGGAATGGGAGGCATGCAGTTGGTCCACATACCATTTGGCAATAACTCCAGTAAGGGTGTGTTGGAAAAGGTGAAGATAAATGGAGTCTTCAGTGATGGAATTAGATGAAAATCATATATGAAAATAACAAACATGATTTGTGGGATCATCTCTAGGATTACATTCAAACTTGGGGATATTAGAAGGAATTTTGGTAGGCATAACAGGAGAATTGGGGTCATGGGGAAGAGAATTTTTGATGACCTTGTTGAAATTAAGAAGCCTCAAACCAGAGATATAGGGGAGCAATGGAAGATTAATGGCCATATTAATAGAGGTTCCACCTATGGGGTTACCTTAGTTACCACCTTGGTTTCCCACACCCACGTTTGCGCCTGACATGGTGGTGGTACCGGGTTGTGAAGAAGCAGAATCAAAGGAAGAATTGGAATAATTAGAAGAGCTAGATTCAGTATGGGGACTCAAAGGAGGACTAGCAGGATGAACTCTAGCTCGACGGGGAGGAGTAAGTCATCATAAATTAAAATGGGGGTGAAGGCCATGAAGTCTCCACAACAAACACCTAGGGGGTGCAATGATGTTAAGACAATGATGAATCAATAGACTAAAGGATGATGATAGGAGAAACAAGTAACAAAAAACAAGAAAGCACTAGTGTAGTGGTGCAAGTGAAAACTAGCTATTTTAATATGTTACTCTAATTCAAGAAAACACGTCTAATTAAAGAAAAATGACCTCTAACCTATAGGTGATCTAAATCCTCAAACAAGTCCTAAATCCACTATTTCAAATGGACTTCCAAAAGACTTCTTATTTGTCGAAATCCGGTCCCTGCAAATAGATTTGTATAGATAAAGGTGGGGTAGAGAACCAACTACTACCCACAACAAATCCTATATGGTATTTTCCTATGATTCGTCACTATGGTTACCTTCATCCCATAGGAGTGGTCAAGCCTTAAGATTCTTGGTGATCATCCAAAGCATGAGATTCCCTGCCATTGGTTGGGTAGCCCTGAGGAGGACCACTCTCACAATGACCTAGCCTAACCCCATTTCAATCGGTTTTCTGATGCACTCTAACTTTGGATCATGGGATGGTGAAGGATTTTAAGCTCCCTAATATGTCAACAAGCTATGTCTTAATGTAAGTGACTGATAGGTATTATTGGAAGCCTATCCCATCGATCCTACATCTAACTACATAGATTGTTTGGCCTTGGTTCCCAGGTGGGATTAATCTATGTGTGTTAAGATATTATTACGTTTCTTGTTTCAACTCTTGGCATGGCAGTGTAACCAAGCTCACATTCTCTTAGGGTGTGTATGTGTGTGTGAAAAGTGCATTTAGTGTATGAGTTAATTGAGCATGTTTTATGATTCCATGTGTTGCTGAAAAGAAAGTGCTAAAAGACTATAAATAACGCTAAAAATGGACAGTAAAATAAATAGTCGATCCAAGCACACAAACCCCCACCAAAATGGATAAAAAAACAACAAAGAAAGAGGTGTAAATCAAGCTACTCAAAGACACACTTATGACTAAAATATCTAAGGTCAAAGGGACTAGGTTCTAAAGTGTTGGGATGGGGTCCCCTAGGTCAATTTTGGGGTTAAGGTAACCCAAGTTTTGGTACATTTTGTGCAAATAATGTAAAGTCTCTTCTATTTGTGGATGTAGAGTGCGTAGATGGCTAGGAGTCAAAGGGGTTTACCCCCTTGTAAAGTTTGATTCGGTTTTGAGATTTACCCATGGTTCGAGGACCATGACATTGTATGAAAAAGGCTATAAATAGGTGTGTCTTAGAGAGTCTAAGGTTGTTTTTTGATGATAATTGATGATGGATAAGGATTGATAACGAAGAAAAGAGGGTCAGATAGGAGAAGAAAGGATTTGTAGCTGAGTGCACAGAGGCCTAGATAGAGTTTGTAGCTGAGTGCATGGACACCTACAGCTGAGTGCATAGGGTAGTTTTGAGTCTGTAATCCTGAATTGAAGATCAATAAAGATAGTTTTTGAAGAATTCTTACGTATTTCTATTTACTTATGTTTATGATATATGTAGTCATAGAATGATGTGTTTTATGGAATATTGATTGAATGTTGTACGATTCTATTAAATAACTGTTAATGATGTACACAAAGCATGTTTATGTATTTTCGAGAAGACTCTGATGAATTCCCTGATGTTTACTAATAACCTAAGTAAATCTGCATGAACCCTAATTTAGGATTGATTTTTGATGCGCATAAGTAGATATATTGACTATTAAGGGTTTGTAAAGACTAATCGTAGACCTTTGTAAAGGTCTAAAGGCCATTTCGATAGAGTTGCAGTTGTGTGCCCTAAGAGTGCATTGATATGCACAATGCAGATATGAGGCACTGGAAGACATCACACTAGTCTCTGGATGCAGCAACTTGGTTCTTGTAGGCCCCCATACTGCTCTGGGTGAGATTGCAAATTGTGCTATGCGGGTTGTTGCCAAAAGGGCTAGTAGTGTAGGGATTTGTTGGTTGGTGCAGCTAACTCTAAACCTGGGTCAGGACCCGCTAAGCCAACAAATGGTTCCCTTGCCGAGATTGGGATCTTCTTGAAGGAGGTGTGTGATGTTGCATCATTGGAATCTAACCAAGACAAAGATTGAAAAGTGGTTGGATTGGAATATTCACGAGTTTGTGGCACAATAAAATAGTAATTCGTGCCTGTCAAAGGAACAATGATTGAATAAGTATCTGTATACAGAGATACATGAGACCTTCTTCTTCACCTTCCCCATTGAACTGTATGAATTGTTGGGTAACTTGACAGACAACCAATGAAGGTGGAAGCTCGATAAGCCGATAGTGTGGACCCCATAATTAGTGCAATGATTAGAAGCCTCTAAAAACAAGATTGTGCGAGCTGTCGATCACTAGCTCGATCAAATTATAAGAGGATTTGTTACAGAATTTGTAGTTGATACCTCATTCAGGTACAATGAAGCCGAGTGAATATTTTTCCAAGGACCATGAGGTAAGTATTTAAGATCATTGAATACTTGAATTAAAATGTTGTAATGTGAAAAATAGGGTATTCCATTACCTTGATGTTTGGACTTTCATGAAGTGGAAGACTCTTTAGAGATCGAGAGAGATCAGGTCCAAAATATAGTCCATTAATCAGACCTCCTTCAAGTGATGACAAAGGAGTGGTGCAAGCCTCACCATGAAGTGTTGTCCAGTTGATAACACAGGGTTTTGTGTGAAAACATCATCCATCCACTTTGCCTCCACCTCCACCTCCACCACATACACCTTCTCCCACACCTCCACCTCCGCCACCACCATTCAACATGGCAAACATGATGAAGTTGCCGATTTTAAAGGGCATAGGGAATGAAGATACAAGGCAGTTTTGGTTTGTTGTGGATGTTGTGTGGAGAATGCAACATATTACTAATGACAATATAAATAAGGCACAATTGGTTACCGCTCTGTAGGATCGCATGCTAACTTGGTATTTTAAGTATTGTTCTGATAATCCTCTTGCATCGCTAGCAAAGATTAAGGAAGCTTTAAACAAGGAGTTTAGTAAGCCTAAGTCTGACTTGTAGTTAGTAAATGGATTTAAAGAGATCATGATGAGGGTCGATGAGACGCTGTGTGAATTAGATCAAAGGTTGAAGTGTTAAATTCGAGAAGCTAACATGTAGCTCTTAGATAGTCAACATCGCGAATGGTTTATAGCTTCGCTTTTGCCCCACCTGAGAATTTCCCTATCACAACAGAAGATAGGAACACAGGGAGAAGCATTGGAAATTGCGATGAGGCTACATGCAATACCTATTCAAGATGCCACCTTGGGGGTACAACAGATTCACTCTCAGCTACAAAGCTTACATTTAGAATTACAGAGTTTGAATAAAGACAAGGAGACTAAACCGAAAGTGTGCACGGAAATTTGGTGTTTGAAGTGCAACAGCCAAGGGCACGATAAAGAACACTGTCCAGTGTATGCGAATTATATTATAGGAGGAGGCCCGATTCCCCTTAAACCATAAGCCCAGTAGGACCAATCATGGGGGCTATGATATGGTGTGCTATTTGTTAGGTTGTTGGACAACATGCAATAGATAACTGCCATCTATTTCAAAAATTCATCCAGACACGTCAATAGTTGTTCTATAACTTCTGTAAATCTATGGGCCACAATGAATGACATTGTCGAAGCTATGCACTGATAAGGGAAAGAACACCTACATACCATATTCAAGCATAAACGTGGCCTTTAGATCAGGGCACTAGAGGGGTGCGCGGAGGTTATCAGGGAAGATGATGAGGTCACAAAAGAGGAGGACCTAGTAGAGGTTGGGGTTAGGTTATCTGTTAGCTCTGTAGAATGTCAGGGCACTATGCGTGAGAATGTCAGAATCAGACACGCCCGTCATGCCAATGCTACAACCAGTTTGACCATACTATAGAAGAGTGCCACCTTAACAACCTATGTAGAATTTACAGATGATGAGAGTTGAGCCCCATGACGCAGATCAAAGCATAAATATTGTGCTGAGAAGTGGAATAATGAATGACAATGAAAAAGGTAAACAAACTGAAGAGGATGGATGGGTTTGCAAGGCCCCAGAGAAGGAAGTTGGTTTTGATCTAAAGTGTGCTAAGGAAACTTTTATGGAATCCAAGAAGAGCTTCACTGAGGCTTCCACCTCAGGAAGCCAGAATAAGGTGCAAGAAACAAACACGCTTGCAGAGGTTGATCCATATGTCCTCAGTACATTTTTGGAGACATGCATAAAAATATTGCATGATAGAAAACCTGTGGAGTGCCTATAGGAATTAATGAATTAATATGGCAACAAAGAGAAGGTCCCTGATTGACACCCATTGGTTAGAAAAATTGGAAAACATAAGGCAAGAACAGGGTGTGAGATGAGGCTCACCACACAGATGGGTGATTATGAGATGGACCAGGTCATTTTGGATTTGGGTTTTGATGCGAACATTTTTCCAAAACAAGCAAGGGAAAGAATGGGGATACCTGCGCTGCAGTGGTCTCCAATTCAGCGTAGAACGGTGAACCAATAGAAAATCATCCCCATGGGACAATTGTATGGAGTAAAAGTTGATATAGAAGGTGCGAGCGTGATGACTAACTTTGAGGTTATAGAGATCGTTGATGGAAGTAATCCATATCCCATACTCCTCAGAATTGACTGGGCCATTGATATGAATAGGGTCATCAATCTGAAGAAGAGGACAATGTTGTTTGAAAGAAAATTACTTTGGGTTGTAGTACCGTTGGACCTTACAGAAGGGGTGCAATATACTGAACCAATTTGCGATTATGAAGAAAGTGAGGATGAACTGGATCAAATATACAAAATAACAGCATGAGACTAGGACTCGATCAACCCAATGGTAGATGGATAGATTGCATAGGACTAGGTGATTTCCTGCACCTCAGATTTAGACGAAGAGTTGGAGCATTGGCATAATCGCTTGCATGAAGTATCCACACTGCGATGCAATATGATGATGAAGTTGTTGCGCTATGTTCCGTTGGAGGTAAGGAAATTACCATATTATGATGGTTTAACTTACGTAGATAATTTTTTGGATGAATTTGAGCATGGAGTCCCTGAGGATCACTGCTTCTAAGCATTAGATTTGGCATTGCACACTACACCTTCACAATGGTGGGGTACACACAAAGATAGTTTTGATGAATGGCGAGATTACAAAAGGATGGTGAAGTTACGGTTTGGGTGTCCTAATACTTGATTGACTGAGTAATATAACATGAAGGATGATTCACATGATCACCTAGTGAAATGGACTAAAGCATGGGGAACATAACCACAGCCAGAGTGGGTACACATATTTTTCCATACTTTGGATACAATTCCCATGAACTAATATCTGGAAATGGAGCTCCGCCATGGTACTACGGAATGGGATTTATTGAAGGAAGGGTTCTTATTGACCTTTAGCTTTGAATATGGCTTCGCAGGCATTAATGAAGCTCAATAAGAAATTAAGGCGGTTATCTTCAAAATGAGAGCAAGAGCCTATGGAATGGGTCCAACTAGATTGGAGCACCCCACTGCACCATGCTCTGGAATGCTGTAATGTGATCACTGAAGAGGAGGATGAAGATACAAGAAACATTAATATTCCAGAGGCAGAAGGAAATCGCGAAGTCAAAGGCCCACAAATAGACAATTCGGAAATCACTGCGCCATTGAAGACAAAGCAAGTAAACATTGGTACTGAAGCAGAACCAAAGTTTGCAAAGTTTGGAGATTTTTGGGACAATGCTGCTGTAGAAAAAGTTGTTGAGTTACTCTGCGAATATCACGATCTCTTCCCTACCAAGTTATCAGCTTTGAATGGCATAATTGGTGATTTGGGCATTATGAAGATCACTCTGAAGCCAGTTGTGAAGCCTATTAAATAGAGGCCATATCACCTTAATCATAAACACAAGGAAAAGGTTCACCTAGAGTTGGATAAGATGTTGGAGGTAGGCATTATAGAACTGGTTGAAGAATCTGATTGTGTGAGCCTGATGGTGGTTCAGGAAAAGAAACATAAGGGTGAGATAGGGATTTGCGTAGATTTGTGGAAACTTAGTGATGCATGTGTCCACGACCCATTCCCAATGCCATTTACTGATGAATTATTAGATAATATTGGAGGGAAGGAGGCCTATTCCTTCACTGATGGGTTTTCTGGGTATCATCAGATTAAGATCGCGCCCGAGGATAGGAGCAAAACAACCTTCACGACGGAATGGGGTTGTTTTCAGTACACTGTGATCCTGTTTGGACTTAAGAATGTGCATACTATATTTTCCTACATCGTCATAGCAGCTTTCAAGGAGTTCATTCATAAATTTTAGAAAGTATACTTTGATGACTCGACATTGTTCGGACTAGTAAAGCGCCATGTAGAAAGTCTGCGCCTGATGTTGGATACATGTCACAAGTACTAGATCACTCTAAATTTGAAGAAATGCATATTCTGTGTTCCCTTTGGGATCTTGCTAGGTCACATGGTGTGAAAGCAAGCATTGATGGTGGACCCTGTGAAGATTGTAGTAATTGTGAATTTGGAGGCCCCGAGGAATGTTAAACAGCTACACACAACACTGAGACATATGGGATATTATAGAAAATTTATCAAATCATATCCTCAAATTACTGTGCCCATGGAGAAACTGCTGAAGAAGGACACAACATTATGTTGGGATGAAGAACGTTAGCGTAATTTAGATGTATTGAAAGCAAAGATGGTCACCATGTTGATCTTGGTATTCCCTGATTGGAAAAAGGAGTTTCACATACATGTGGATGCCTTTTGCATTGCATTGGGTGCATTGTTAACGTAGGCTAGTGAAGGAGAAATGGACCTTCCCATAGCCTTTGCTAGTAGGAAATGATCGAAGGCTGAGAAGAATTATTCAACGACTGAGCATGAAGGATTGGCCATGGTGTATGCGCTGCAGAAATCAAGGCACTATTTGTTAGGAGGGCATTTCAAAATGTACACAGATCATTCTGCCTTGAAGTACCTGGTCAATAAGCCTTTGTTGGGGGGCAATATCTGCAGATGGTTGCTACTATTTCAGGTGTATGAATTTGAAGTCATTTTGAAGCCAAGGAAGTTAAATTAAGGACCTAACCATCTGTTGTGGAATGAATTAGGCGAGGAGCCCGATAATCTAGAGGAAGGATTTCCTGACACATAGCTCTTTGTGGTGCGTGTAGCAAATAATCATTTTGCAGAAATTATTCACGTCTTGACTATGAGGATGGCACCAGAAGGATACACAAGTTAGCAGAAATAGGAATTAGTAGTGCGCACAAATTTTTTTTCAGTTATTGCGAGACATCTGTATAAGATGGGTGCAGATGAAATATTGTGAAGATATGTGCCTGATTTTGAGAGGGATAGAATTCTTGTTGAAGCTCATGGGGAAGCTATGGGAGGTCATTATGCAGGAAAGGCAACTACGCAGAAGATTCTCCGCGCAGGTCTATGGTGGCCAATGCTGCATAAGGATTCCAAGGGATATTGGAAGGCATGCGATGCATGTCAAATAACTCACAGACCATCGTGAAGGGATGATTTTCCATTACATCCTTAGGTATCTTTACATCCATTTGAGAAATGGGCGATTGATTTCATTGGGCCAATTCAACCCCCAAGAAAGAAAACAAGTGTGCTCTATATTATCACCGCGATGAAATATCTAACCATATGGGTGGAAGCACAATGGAATAAGGATTGTACAAGGACCACAACAACAATTCTTTTGTTTGAGTATGTTTTAACCAGATTTGGCTGCTCGAAAGTGTTGATGAGTGACAGAGGTATGCACTTTCTAAATGAAATGATCAGTGCAATGACTAAAGAATTTCAGTTATACCATAAAAACAGTACACCATATCACCCACAGGCCAATGGGATGATTGAAGCTTTCAATAAGATTTTGGAGAATTCACTGACAAATATTTGCAACACGTAGTGGAATCACTGGGATGTGCACATACTTGCAATACCATGGGATTATAGGACTACTTTCAAGAAGCTTATAGGGAAAAAGTCATTCAGATTTGTATATGGTGTAGAAGCTGTAATGTTGATGGAGTATATTGTGCCTAGTTTGCACATAATAGGTTTGACAGGTACGGAAGGTCACGAGGTCTAGGAGGAATAGCTCGCGTAGCTGATGGAGCTTGAAAGGGATCAATTTTTGGCAGGATTTCATCAACAAGTACAAAAGGAACTTGAAAAAGCGTGGCATGATCACCACATCAAGCTTCGCACTTTCAAGGTAAACTATCTTGTCCTGTTATATGATAGTAAATTCACTAAATTTTTAGGTAAATTCTAAATGCATTGGTGTTGTAGCGGCTACAACCACCCTCTAAAATTTTACCTTAGCCTGTTTTGGAGCCTCCCTACCAACCTTCACAGCAACTTTCCTTGCTTCGTCAATTACTCAAGCTTCAGTGTCTTTCTTGCTCAAAGGCAGCCTGTCGATAATAGTTTGATCTCTTCCCTTCACAGGCTACTCACCTGGACTTGGTCCAACTACAGGTTGAGTAGCTTCCCCTTGAAAATTGTACATTTATGTAGGGAAACCAACATTCCCTCCAGAAATTGCACAATCCTCTCTGACAGCTTGCTGGGCTCTGACATTGCGCAATCATGCCATTCAACCTTCCGAGTAGGATTTGCACAAATTTTCCCATTAGTAGGCTGTTCAACCCAGGATTTGCGTAAATCTGTGCAGTAGTCAGCTCCTCTGCCCTGAAATTTCACAAATCTCATGGGAAGCCAGCCCAGCTCCCACCCAGAAATGCACATGTTTCTCCAATAGTCGAGCAGTTGCTTGCATGTGTAGCTGAGTTGATCGGTTTCCTCCGAGACCGAGCAAAAAATACTTGCATGCATAGGTTGATTCTCCCAAGGTAGCATGCAAAGGCATCCCTTGTCTCAGTTTCGCCATGCATTCATTGACTTCCTTGCTTTTAGTTTCCTGTCGGCATGTTGGGCCAACCTTGGCCCGGGCTTTGCCTTCACCAAGGCTGCAATGCACAATCTGGGTAAGGAAGGCTTACCTTCCTCTCCATATTTATGCATTCTGGCTTAGCATTGGCATCCTAGACTGAATTGTGCGTTTCTGGAGGTCAGTGGCTGCTTGGCCCAAAAATTTGCACAAATTTGTCCCTGGGCCAAGAGTCTTTCCTAGTTGGAATCGCGCATTCTGTAATCCCAACAACCAATTGCCCAACTGGATTGCGCATTTCGTAGTTCCAACAGTCAGTCAATCTCCCAGTAGCCTGGACCATGCCATGTGTAGTCTTGGTAGTCGGTCTCCCAACCTCTCAGCCGAAATTGCACAACCTTCATGATCATTTACCGAAGTATGTTGCAATTTAGTTCTCATGTTCATTTTGGTTTTGGAATGATAGATTTATTGCTATTAGTGTTGCCATGTCTCCAGGTATCACAGGTGTTCATCTTCCTCTCAGTAGTTCAAGTACAATGGTTTCAAATAGAGTAGAGATAAAGACATCGTTCAAAGCATGCTTGCGGATGCAGTCGATCAAGTGTCTATGTTCTTACCTACTCACAAAGACATCAATTTGTTCATGGATAAGGACATCAAGAAATAACACCACAATGAGCAGCGTCATGAACAACAATTGAAGGTATCATATAGAATGCAGTGAATGCAGCGCATGCAAGAGGAAGGTTGTTGACAACATAGAGGTGGAGCAAAGTTGCAAGATCAAGCAGATCCACTAATAATGAAAGCAACTTTGGAGACTCAGGCTATGAAGTGATGGTTCAACATGAGGATCGTGCAAAGGTATAAGATGGAACAAAGAAGGAGTTGCATGTGTTGAAGAAGCAACTCAGGAAGAGCATGAAGCTATACAAATAGTCCAATGAGTTGCAGTAGGAATAGGAACAACAGTGGGCACAACATGTACTCATGGATGAAACTGCGCCAGTACAAGTTAAGGATCTATCCCAACAATTGAGGCAGAGCAAAAAATGGTGAGAAATTTTGTTGATCACATGCAAGGTATCTAGCAGCATGCATGTCTTTGAGCTCACACATGTAATCCAACCCATTCGACACACTCACCAAGGTGAAGACAAGAAGCAAGTCCAACTAGGGTTGAACATGCACTTTGGCAAGTTGATGCGCATGACCACCAACACACACTTGAAGATTAACACAGACACTATGCATCAGTGTGTTGCTGGTACAATCATACCCAAGAATACCATGTACCTGTTAGCAGATGAGTTGGATGAAGGGGCTGAACCAATGCATCGATTACAATGGAGGCAAGAGTTCGCTTCAGCAAGATGTCACCATGAGGTGCATGCACACCATCACAGACGACCAAGCTTGGCATCAAATCACCAGCTTCACCATCACAAGAATGTCTGTTATAGACATATTTGGGTACTTCAACCCCAATCTTATATGTCGATAAACTAGGGCTCTTTAACCCCTAAAAGAGTTGTTTCATACCCTAAAATATCATGGTCAATTGATTACATCATTCCCCAAAAGTTCCACCTGAAAAACCATCCAGAATTGGCCTAAACTGGACCATACTAACTACTCCACTATCAGGGTGTGATGCATACTGACTTCTACACTACTTAGGTGCGATGAATACTGATGAGGCCTTCTGTAAGGTGTGATGAGTGAGGATGGACAAATGTCCGAGACAGTTTGTTAAGTGGATGCTCATGGAATCTTCTAGAAACTTCTCCTATGACACTTGCCTCTCTGAATTCGCCCAAGGATGAGTAAGAGATTCAAGAAATCTCCAAGTGGAACCAAATGTAACAAGTGGAATGACACTAATAAAAAACCCTAAGATGACTCACACCCTTGAACACATCTATAAATGGATCCCTCATCTGAGAGATCTAGAGGCTACAATTTTGTGATTTGCAAGGAAGTGCTGATAGTTTGTATTTGAGAAAGAGCATTGTATTGTTGGGTGATTTTGCTATTTCATGAGGTGAAGAGGGCTTCATGCTGGGAGGATGCTGTTGGATCAGACAACTGCATTGTAATTCTCCCTTCTATTTAATAAAGTTCTTCGAGTTTTCTTCCATATAACTGTGCAATTGTGAATGTTATCATTTGTGAATGCCATTGTATGTTCATTGTATTTCTGATTCTGTAATGATTATGATATAATAGATCAAGATGCTTTGACGGTTCTTTGTTACTGTGTTTCCACAGGTACTCTCCAAGCAGGATAAGTACGGAGAGGAGTTGGAAGCTCTGTCAAGGGGGAGAGAGATCAAGCAAGGAGTTAAGCAGAAGATCTAGGTTGGTTCCTTTGTCTTTCTCTTATCTATTATACATAGAAGAAACCATGAATTGCTTTAAACTGTTGTTTCTAGGGTGGTTGCCAAACCTAGAGGGCTAGTCGATCAAAAAGACACTAGTTTTCCCAGAAACAAAATGATGAATTCGCTGGGGATCGAATAGATGTTTGTTTGTTGTTATTGTTTGTTTTATAAACTATAGACAGAGCCCGAAGTTAGCCAGATAACCTTTGAACTGCTCTTGCTCTACAATTGCATAGTAGATGAATGCTACTTCAGTCAGTATTTGGTTTAGTTTATGAATTAAACATTTGACTTACAAACATTCTAGTTTGCCCTTTTGGTAGCTTAGTAACCTCTCAATATCATTCCTCTGTACTTTTCTCTTTACTATCCATCATAGCTCATCTTAACTCACTGAAATCAGTTGCATTTTTGAGCCAAAACCCATTTAAGTTGTGCTCCATGTTCCATTGCATTGTCTGTCACTATCAACCAGTATGCATCACACCTCCTGTGTCTGTAAAGTGTGATGCATCCCTATTTCTGTGAAGCTTAGGTGCGATGATTGACTAAACCTATTTCCATTCTTGAAATTTGGGGTTTTCTGTCCTTGTTTTCAGTTTTGTTTAGCTGATTTTCTACTTATGAACAGTGCATCCTTACTGAAGCCTACTTGTATCACATAGATCAGCCTCCATTGATAAGGATTAGTAAATAATTTTATGTATTTTTCCATCATTTACAATCCTTTGTTGAAAAATTTCTTAAATCGATTTGTCGTTTTGGTAAAAAAAAGTGTCGTAACTGTCTTTTTGTGTCAAAAAGGAGAAGTGTTGTTGAGTCTTTCTTCCCTGAATAGTTGATTAAACTTTTATTCAAGTATTTGATTTGATTTGTTGATATTTGAAGTGTCAAAAGAATTTTCTATTTGAAATTGAAAAGTGTTGTTTAGTCTTCCTTTCTATTTTGAAAAAGAAATTGTCGAAATGTTGCTTTGAGTAAAATATTTCAGATCTTTGTTATACTTAGTTTTCCTTTTTGGAATTTTTCACATTAAGGGTAACGAAAAAAAAATACATGCATTTTCCTTTGCATTTAGTTTGTGTGCGAAAAATTATTTAGCAAAAATGCACTAGTGTGTGCTCTTTACTCTTTGTTTGAAAGATTGAATCTTCTTTCCCTAGTAGCTAGATTTTCATTGCTCAAAACAAACAACGATTGTTTATCATTGTAGATTTCATTTTTAGGAATTTCAAATCAACATCACGCAATGAACCATTGAAAGGAACAATTTAAACAAGATCAACTCTAAAATAAATTTCAATGAACTTAACAATGCTTTGGAACCTAACGCAACACATCTAGAGGTCTAGGCTAGAGACGTGTTCTGGCGAAATAAAAACTAGTAACTATCGTTTTCATCAAAGGTTGGGTGATTACTCCTCCTTGATACGACAAGTGCTAGCACAGACTTGTTCTCCCCATACCGTCGAGTATATATTGGGAGACCACAATAGTTTTATATCCTTTATCCATAGGAAGCCGTGTTTGCTACCCTACTGATCACAATGCACTGAACACAACATTCTGGAAGATTGACTGCTGTACATAAGTCCTTGGTAATTTCTCTTTAATTTATCACCAAGGTGTATATTGCAGTTTTGCGATTGGTTTGGTAATCTCTCTATCTAGATTTTCCAGAGTAGTCACTTTCATTCCTTTTCGACTCTTTAAAAGAAAAGGTCCATTTGAGCACTTGTCACTTCGGGCTCATTAAAAATCGAAGGGGACTAGAGTCATTTTAGCTTTCTCTCGACTCTTAAAAATTGAAAAAGCAAAGTTGTGTCAAAGCATCATTAAAATTTATTAATTTGGAATAACATCCATGTTCCTTCATTGATCTTAGGTTGAGATAATGGAGTCCACCAATCATGGAATCCCTTTTGAGGGGAATCCTAGTCCATTTTTTTCTTGGAGAAATATTGGTGCTTTGTATATGGCTACATTGTCCCTTCCGAGAATTACAATTGGCTTGCCAGTATGGCTATTCTCAACCTCTGTGGTTCAAAATACCGTGCTTCCTCCACAATCGAAATAGCATCCAGTTGATACTGAAGTTGACCCTTCGCCTTCTTCTACGTTCGTTTCTCCCTCCCCTTCTTCCTCTTTGCTTTGTGAAAGCAGTGATGATAATAAATAGGTGGCTGAGAAGAAGAAGAAAGGGAAGGAGAAGAATAAGAAGCTAATTCAGCAAGGGGGAAACCATGAATCATTTGTTGAAAATCCACAAATTAAAGCTCATAAACCCAAATTTCCTTGCATAATTTGTAAAGGAGACCATTTTCATCGAGACTATCCTTGCCTTCCTCGGATCTTGAGAGAATGGTCCCCCCGTTTTCATCGTCAGGTGTCATCAACCTATGATGATCATGTTGACAGCACACCATCAACTAGTAATAGTGAAGTTCATGGATAGAAAGGAAAGGTCAAAGTTCCATGTAGGTTATATGAAGGGGACCATACCCTTCACCGTTGTCCTTTTTTGGATGAAGCCAAAAGAGTCTTGGATAACCATCTTGCTTCACCACAATGACTCCCATCTAGATACAGGAAACTCTTCCCAAGTCCTTTACTAGTTGAAAACTAACTAACTTAACTCAACTGTCGGTCAAAACACCTATCACTGAAAGTGAATCTTCTGAGTCCATACACGACGAAAGTCAACAAGTCGAGGTGACAGTTGACCCAAATTTACCTTCAAAAGATCATACCCTTCCCGAAGAGAGTAAGAATGATACTGTTCAAATTATTTTTATTACTTCAGAGTCCAATGAACTTGGGGGCAATCTGCCCGTTCCTTCACAATAGGAGGAAAATCCCTTAGTTCTTGCTACTCAAGGGGTTAATACACCCATTTATTCGGTACCCCATCCAAGTAGTCTAGTCGCTTCCTTTGATTGGAATCAACTAGCACAATCTCGCCTTCTTTCTTATGTACAATTTTGGATCATAGTACAAGTTTACAAAATGATCGTGTCTGGCACTATCATAGATGAAGGGGCATCAGTGAGTATCCTTCCCTCAACTGCTTGGAAAATGCTTGGTTTGCCATCACTTATGCCTGTTACACAGAATTTGTCAGGCTTTAACAAAGGAACCAGCCGACCGTTAGGGATCATTCCTAAGTTACCGATAACTTTGGGAAGGAAAACCATTCATCTTAATGTGATGGTAGTCCCAGGACTGTTAGACTACAATCTACTCCTTGGACGTGACTATGTTTACAACATGGAGGCTATTGTTCCAACACTCTTTCAAGTGATGTGTTTCCCGCATGAAGGCAAATTGTCACTATTGACCAGTCTTCATTTCCTATTGACCAACTTTCATTTCTGGGTTCAAGCATAGCTCCAAGTCGATCATCATCCCAAAATGGTCCTTATACATCAACAATATATCTTCAACCTTCATTCCATCCACCTAATTATCGCGAGTAGTCTAGTGAATGTAACGAGCTTGGGGGAATGCACCTTTGTCTATTTGGTGGACGAACCCAGCTGAATAGATAAGTTTCCCTGTAGGTTATGTGAGTGGTCTAAGACACCATTCAAATTTGTCCATTCTACAGACGAAGCCAAGGAAGTGTTTTGTCTATTCTACGGATGAAACCATCCTACCATAGGAGTTTCCCTATTGGTTATGTGATTGGTCTGAGACACCATTTATCTTTGTCTATTCTGTGGACGAAACCATCCTACATAACCACAATAATTCCCATATGGTTATAGAAGACTCTCCTTTTCATCATGATGGGGGCATGCAAACTTTTTTCAAATTTATTTTTTAACTTTTTAGCTTTTTAGCTTTTCTAGCTTTTTAGTTTTGTCTTTTCTAGCTCTTTTAGTTTTTGTCGTTTCTAGCTTACATAAAAAGAAAACTAAAAACCAAGCATATGTTTGTTCATTTCAAGCTTGTAAAAACAATGAAACCCACATCGAGCATAGTTCCCCATGGTTCAAGCTCGTTAAAAAATGAACCCACTTCGGTAGATAACCTTTGTGATTTCCATGCTATCAGCCTTTTGAGCCTTGGTTGTGTTCCTACCATCACCTCCATTCTTTTGGCTGATCATACACTTCCACTTGATTGTTTACCCCTTTTTGAGGAACACCCACAACGAGTGGTTTTGTTAGCCAACCTCTTCACATCACCATGTTTTGAGAAGTTCCAAGCTTACCCAAAACTAGTTGCTACCCTAAACACCATTCATTCCTAAAAAACGAGTCTCCTTTAAACTCTTTTCAGACTTGTTAAATATGAAAAGATAGTCAAGCAATTGGCCTTTCCATCTCGTTAAAGTGATTGGAAGTGCCATCCCTCCTGTATATTTTAATCTTTTTTGGACTGGAGGGATTATCTCAGGAAAAAGTTTGAGCACTTGTCTTTTTGGCTCATTAAAGTGATCAAAAAGTCATCCCTTTTATATTATTTTATCCTTTTTTGGACTTAAGGGATTATCCTACGAAAAAGAACTGCTCGATTTTCCTTTTCATCCCTTTTCAAACTCTCTAAACATGAAAAGGACTGAGCTATCCTTGGCGTTAAACTCGTTAAAACAATAGCGACAAACTCGTCCACCCGAGACGAGACAGAGTCCCCTTTTTGTCCCTTTTCAAACTCTCTAAACATGAAAAGGACCGAGTTATCTTTGTCGTTAAACTCATTAAAACAATAGCGACCAACTTGTCCAGGTAGACAAGAATGAGTTTCACTATTGCTAGACTCGTTAAAACATAGCGAAAGGTTTGCCTGAAGGGAAAATTATAGAACAAGCATATGTTATCCTCCTCAACCTTGACAAAAATAAAGAGGTACTGGTCAGAAATGACTGGGGAAAAAGGGAAGAAACTTGAAGAATTTTATGGTAGTAGGTCGCTCTTGAACATGACACTTTCACTCCATCACCATGATTGAGTCGGGTTGGGTTATTCCATTCACCGGTCATATCACCATTGGTCTTCCACACCATCCATCTATTGGGGTTAACGCTACCAATCCATATCAGTGTCGCCGATATGTTCAAGAGAAGTCAGTCAGTTGAGAAACCACAATCCAGTTAATTCCTCATCCACTGCAATACCTTCACCCTCCATTTTTCATGACCGCCATTCCTGAACCCTGTGTCGTCAGATCATTTTCACTTCTAGAAAATCATTTTCTTTGTTTCGTGTCATAGATGTGGGTTACATTAAGGCCCTCCTACGATGGGTCACTTCTTGTCGACATTAGTTCATTATCCAAGAAGTTGACTTAGAAACACCCCTTACAGTACTTTGAAGCTTGCATGCCTCAATGGCAAGTTTCTCACTTCTGGCGATAGGTTGACATCAATGGCCTTCGACCAAAATATTTTGTGTGGTGTTTGACATCGGATCATATATTCACACCACTTGAATTGTACTGTAGTACCTTGAGGGTCATTATCATTATCAGTGATTCCTCTCACGCTTGTTAACAGCTCCCATTATTGTCTGGTAATCAGGTGATGTCTTTCCATGTTTGACTTCAGAACATCTCTTCACATGGATTGACTTGTACATCGGGTGAATATTGAACGAGTTTGAAGACCCTGGATCTAGTTTCATCCATCTAGGCTACGATATATTCAAGGATAAAGACATCAAATGTACACAGAAGCTACACAGATGGTCATCCAAGCCAGGGAGGATGACTCTACATATGAAGAATCACCAGTCTTCAACTGCAGACGATTATCTGTTCTATGTACATGAAATGAATTTATAAAGTTGAGCATGGGATTGCCGCCTCAGCTAGATCATGAAAAATTATATTATGATGATGTATTGTATTTTATCTTATACAGGTCACCTTCCAGTTTCGAAACCTCGGATCCTCATGATAAAGCATTTCACTTGACATCAAGATTTACGACTTCATGCTTTAGGGGGCAACTGTTATAGACATATTTGGGCACCTCAACCCTAATCTTATATGTCAATAAACTAGGGCTCTTTAACCCCTAAAACAGTTGTTTCATACCCTAAAAGATCATGATCAACTGATTACATCATTCCCCAAAAGTTCCACCTGAAAAACCATCCAGAATTGGCCTAAATTGCACCATACTGACTACTCCATTGTCAGGGTGCGATGCATACTGACTTCTACACTAACTAGGTGTGATGCATACTGATGAGGCCTTTTGCAGGGTGTGATGAGAAAGGATGGAAAAATGTCCGAGATAGTTTGCTAAGTGGATGCTCATGGAATCTTCTAGAAACTTCTCCTATGACACTTGCCTCTCTGAATTTTCCCAAGGATGAGTAAGAGATCCAAGAAATCTCCAAGTGGAACCAAATGAAATAAGTGGAATGAAACTAATCAAAAACCCTGAGATGACTCACACCCTTGCACACATCTATAAATGGATCCCTCATCTGAGAGATCTAGAGGCTGGAATTTTGTGATTTGCAAGGAAGTGCTGATAGTTTGTATTTGAGAAAGAGCATTGTATTGTTGGGTGATTTTGCTATTTCATGAGGTGAAGAGGGCTTCATGTTGGGAGGATGATGCTGTATCAGACAACTGGGTTGTAATTATCCCTTCTATTTAATAAAGTTCCTCGAGTTTTCTTCCATATAATTGTGCAATTGTGAATGTTATCATTTGTGAATGCCATTGTATGTTCATTTTATTTCTGATTCTGTAATGATTATGATATAATAGATCAAGATCTTTGACGATTCTTTGTTACTGTGTTTCCATAGGTACTCTCCAAGTGGGATAAGTACAGAGAGGAGTTGCAAGCTCTGTCAAGGGGGAGAGAGATCAAGCAAGGAGTTAAGTGAAAGATCTAGGTTGGTTCCTTTGTCTTTCTCTTATCTAGTCTACATAGAAGAAACCACAAATTGCTTTAAACTGTTGTTTCTAGGGTAGCTTCCAAACCTAGAGGGCTAGTCGATCGAAAAGACACTAGTTTTCCCAGAAACAATGTCAAAGAGTTGGTTTCACTGTAATGGACCGAGTGTAAGTGATGTCTTGCAAGGCTTTCTCAAGCCATGTTGTCTCACATGAGTACATGTGCATTGTAATGTTGAGTCATGTCAAGTGTAAGTTGAGTGTCAACAGTTGGATGTAACATTCATATAGTAAGTGAAGAGTCATGAGGGTAGTTGAACTATCACAAAGGGAAATGTCAAGGGTCACCCCACCATTTGCTATAAATAGTTCCTCATAACTCATTGTATAGGATTTTGGTCAGCCAAGCTTCTACTAAGACTATCTTGAAGAAGGATTGGACAATATTGTAACGTGCCTTGGCTTCTCCACTGCATCGAGCTAGTATATCTTTTTGGAGGAGTAGGCAAATGTGGTTGTAATGTTCCAATGATCGGGCTAGCAGGTTTACATGGTGTATTGTATGATTGTGACTTACACTTCTTTATATAATAGAATCCAACAAATTTTCATGCATATGTTGTTATTGTAGTTGGACTGCTCTGGTTCCCTTAATGATATATGTTGTTTAACTTACGCACTTATATATGAACTGATTTCTATGCAATTATATGAATCTTTTTGTTAATGTGTTGCATATGTTGTTAATTCTGTCACCATCCGTATCGCCTGCTCTGCCGGACATCAGATAGAACTTTCTTTGAACCTTTTTATATCAACCATCACACTCGTCTCAGACTGATCCGTGAGTGTTGTTCGTGTTATCTTACCTTGTATGTTGTGATTCCCGCATCTGTGTCAACTTCTCTGTTGGAAGCTATGCATGTCCTTTGTGTTGTGTGTTCCTAGCCGAGTTGGGATTGATCCCTTTCAACTTGGAACTCACCTTCACCTTCCTCTCCGTTTGAAATGTTGGAACCTCTCATACTCATTCCTTGACTCACTGCATCAGCCACACCCTTGCTACTGATAGAGTTATCTTACTTGCCTCTGTGCTACATCGCGGTCAAGGAATTACCTTATGACCCACTGCTAGGACTCCTACACCAAACGGTCTGAGGTCTGATTGGGAATTCTTGCCAGGGAGATTCCCTTGACATGTTGGTGGGTCCAACACCATCAACAATTGGCTAGGGCCATATATTATCAAAGAAATTATAGATGGAGGTGCAGTTTAGCTCGTGAAGCTAAATGGGGAACCTTTCCCAGGAAGAGTGAATGGGTGTAGGTTGAAATTGTAGATAGGGGATCATGCAGAATGACTATATGGCAGTAGGATAGTCTTAGTGCTCTAGGAAGTTGCAAGGGAGGATGGGAATATAAACTACATTTCCCAATTTGGAGGACAACATAGCAAGCAGGCTGTGTAGAAAGAGACGAAGTTGCAACCTATGAAGTTGCGCGCAGGAAGCTGTGCCATGGAGGGAGGTGTTGCCTAACACATAAAAAAGGTGATTGTTGGAGTCACTGTTCATGAATTAACAAGCATGCGATGGTTAAGAGGAGTGGGATGGCACCATTTAAGGCAAAACTCTTTGAATATTTGTCACCAAAACAACATTTATTATCAAAAATTTTGGGGGGAATGGTCGAATTTGAATTCAAAACTCCCTATAAATTACACATGTTAGTCCAACAGAGAACACTTTGTGCTTTCAAAATTGTTGGCGAAATTTGCTGTTTGTCACCTATGAACCAATCGACTTGGGAAGAGTTAGTCGCGAGCCTTGCATTTGCTAAGTTGTCTGAGCTAAACCATAAGTTTATTCTAGAAAAATGCTTGCACCCAATCTTGCTGAAACTGTGAGTATTGGTGATGTTGCCTCTGAGGCAGCCACCCTGGAGGTTGTATGTATGGAAGCTTTGACTCCTGTGCCTACGGTACCGAGGTTGCCTAGACCAAAGTCTACCCCTACTAACAAAACCCAAATAGCCAAATCAAAGAAGGACAAGTAGAAGAAGCTGGTGCTAGTCTGCGCATTCCCTAGGAAGCATACTGAAACCCAGAAGAAAAAGAAAGATAAGGAGCTGGAGAAAGTATTTGACCTAGAGGTAGAAGAAGGCCAAGGAACAGAAGACATTGACGCTGAAAGAGTGGAGCCCCTAACCAGGCTCCCTAAGTATATCCCTGCATGGAAGGGAAAAAAAAAGGTCATGAAGGACCCATATTTTGAGAAGATCATCGTATCCATGCCCTCGCTACCTGAGAAGGTCCCATTTGAAGGTCTATGGATCACAAGGATCCCACTATTGAAAATGGAGGATTGGGACCTCGCAGATTGCGCTAGGTTTCCCCACTTGGTGATAGATAATTATATGAGAAGGGTTTATTATGTAGAATCAAGTGTGATAGCATTAGAGACGAAGGAATGGGTCTGCGGTGTGGAGCACTTGGGGTTACTCAATCTGTTGTGGTACCCCATTATCACTGCACCCCCATTAACACAATCTATGTGCGCCAACTGCTCACATTGGTGCAAAATGGGTGTCTATGGATAGGAGGGCCTATACCCACCACATATATGCTTATTCACAGAATCATGCACCTAGCTTATAAGGGCATGAACCTTGCCAAGGAGTTTGGAGGAAAGACAGGGGAAAAGGACCTCGCAGAAAGAATGAAGAGAGATTATTGCCTCGTGAGGAAGTCACAAGGGTACTCAATTCTATCTATAACAGACCCAACAGTTCAATTAGCCACCTAGATCTTAGCAAGAAAGTTGATGAGGAAATTTTGCGTGGATGAAGTTTCGACGCCTGTAATTTCCCTGGCTACACAGTGCATGAGGGGTGTACAATTTAATTGGTCAAGATACCTGTACTAGGAGTTCCTAGTGAATTGCTAAGAGGCTCAAGATGAAACCAAGCCATTCCACTACGCTTGGTTATTTCTATCGATTATGCTTGTTGCATGGGAATTTATGGATGACAACCAATTTCCTCCACTTGAGGAAGGATTGCTGGAGGATAGCCAATTTCCTCCACTTGAGGAAGGATAGTCAGATGTAGCGCAACTTGCTTCCTTATGGGCCTCAAAGGATCCTACACAAATTACAGGAAAAAAGATATTTTGGGTCCTTATGGAAATGAGTCTCCACATGGCCATCAATGAGCATCCGAGGTTGTCATCAACCTTGTTCACATAGCTATCTCCCTACGCGGCATTCAAGGTCGACATCTACAGAGTGTACATTCAAGTGCGGAAGGATCCAGAGCAAAAATGCCACGAATTTCCATATTTGGTGACAGAAACAAATGTACAGGAGGTGGTAGCAAAATGGCATGTAGAGTGGCATTCCCTGTCAAACTTAGCTGTGGGATGAAGCACGGGTGTAGAGAGTTCTACCATGCAAAAAAGAAAGGAGGAATCTAAGCAAGCTGCGCATAATCTGGCAGCATAGAAAAAGAAGGAAGCTGTTGAAAAGGTTCGTGTGGAGCAAGAACACGCTACTAAGGAGTAGGTGGAATAGGAGAAATGCAAGTCAAAAAAAGGTGACAAGTCACCTTTGCCAGAGACAGAGGAGGAGGAAATTTCAAGGTAAGGTGGCAGAGGAGATGAGGTGCAGAGAACCCCATTCATTCTGAAGAAATGTTGAAAGGAGTAGTGGGAAGGCACAAGGAAGAATTAGAAATCGGATAATTCACAAGCTAATCCAATGGTCTTAACAGAAGGTGATCTCGATGAGATTGGTGACAAAATCAGGGATACCATGACTGAAGTACTACAACAGTTCAAGTAGCAATATATGCAGATGCTGGAGAGCATCCAAAAAGATCTGTGTGAGATGCATATCCAATCAGGCAGAATATAGGCGGGCACTAGACAAGTGAGCGCGGAGCAAGCAAGCCTAACTTTCGAGACAAGCTAAGCATCCGAGTTAGTAAGGACCCTAGACCTCAGAAGTATAGCATTTTCAGGTGGGTCCCTTCACACAGAGACCATCGATGATCACATTATCCTCAGTACAATCAAGAACATTGGGTTGAATATCGTGATGCTCTCCAACAAGACCCTCCACGTGCTACATACAAGGGTGGCAGATGAATTGAGAACTAGGGAGCAATGCGCCTTCAACCTTATCAGTGAGTACAAAGTGAACAATGTGCAAATATTTGCTGAAAAGACATAGGCTTTGAAGGAAAAGGAAGCACTTCAGATGCATAGTTCCAGTCTAGAGTTAGCAATAGTAGAGGCATGCAAGATGGTGCATGAGCTTCATATCCCAGAGGATGCATAGGTAGAAGCCAAGATCAGAAAATTAATCGCTGGTGTGCGCGAAGCTAAAGCAGAGGTTGGCCGAGTCCAGTTTGAGCTCAATACGAATATTACAGAGCTACAATTAAATTTGGAGCCCATGACTCCGCTTGAGGTTTAGGAGCAATGCGGAGCCGCGATAAAGGAAGAAATGGCTACCTTGCATTAGGGGATTTTTGAGGTCTATAATGGGCCTCCTAAGAAAAATGTACAACCAAAATAAACTTTATAAGAACCAATAGGATTCAAGATGATGATGAGAACCATGTGGGATGATTCACCATTTTTGGAGTAAAAAAGTACAAAGATAAAAAAAAATAAATAATAAAACTACTTTTTCAACTCATATTTTCAATTTATCTCCCTAAGTTTTTACTCAAATTTTGAGCAAGAGTACTTGTTGGATGCAAAATTTAATTCCTCATCCAAGGAGTACCCATGTTGCATACTTTCGATGGACCTTATTACATAAAAAATGAGAAATACATGAAAAAACATTATTGCAATCACGTTTTTCATGTATTTCTCATTTTTCATGTAGTAGGGCCCATCGAAAGTATGCAACATGGGTACTCTCTGGATAAGGAATCAAATTTTGCATCCAATGAGTGTTTCCACTTGAAATTTGAGTAAACCCTTACAGAGATAAGTTAAAAATACGATTTGAAAAAATAGTTTTGTAATTTTTTTCCCTCTAAGATTTGATGATGTAATCTAATATTATTTTATTATTTCCACTTTTGTTTTATAATTTCCTTAGGAGGCCTATTTTAGACCTCAAAAATCTCCTAATGGATTCCATAGTCATTGACTACATGACATTGATCGAGCAAGCTATGGAAATAGTGACTAATCTGCAGGAGGATCTGAACCTGTAGACACTGAACACAGAGGTCAGGGAGCTGCAATGACAATATGGTGAAGTTAGGGCAGCTGCGTGCTCCATAGCACCAGTGCAATGCCTAGCCAAACTACAGGAGGGAAAGAATCTCCTGGCACAGGTACAAGAAGTGTAGAAAAAGGAGGCCTTGCTGAAGGCTAGGTTGCAGCCATGGTTGGAGGAAGCTTATCAAGTCATGACTACTATTCAGGATAAGCTTAAAGGGTTGTAGCAGAAACAACAAACGATGAGGCTAGCCGTAGAAGGACCAGCTACAAAAAAATTGGTTGAGGAAGTTAAGCAGGTGGCAACACAGAGTACTAACGAAGTTGCAGTAATCCATGTGGAGCCGGGAGATCTTCACAGTAAGATTGTAGCACCAATAGAGTGAATTGGGGGAGAGTCACGATATTTGTGTTGGGGGCCTGTTGGGAAGGGGTCCCCTAGGTCAGTTTTGGGGTCAAGATAACTCAAGTTTTGGTAAATTTTATGCAAATAATGTAATGTCACCTTGATTTGTGGATGCAGACCATGTAGATGGCCAGGAGTCAAAGGGGTTTATCCCCTTGTAAAGCTTGAGTCAGTTTTGATATCCACCCATGTTCCATGAACCATGGCATTGTATGAGAAAGGCTATAAATAAGTGTGTCTTAGAGAGTCTAAGGCAAGTTTTTGATGATAATTGATGATGGCTAAGGAGTGATAGCAAAGAGAAGAGGGTTAGATAGGAGAAGAAAGGCTCTGCAACTGAGTGCACATAGGCCTAGATAGAGTCCACAATTGAGTGCGAGGACCCTTGTAGCAAAGTGCACAGGGTAGTTTTGAGTATGTACTCCTAAATTGAATATCAATAAAGAGAGTTTTTGAATAATTCTTGCATATTTTTGTTTACTTCTTTTTGTGATATACGTTGTCAATGAATGATGTATTTTATGGAATATTGATTGAATGTTGCATGATTCTGTTAAATAATTGTTAATGATGTACCCAAATCATGTTTATGTATTTTCGCGAAGACTTTGATGAATTCCACGATGTTTACTAATAACCTACGTATATTTGCATGAACCCAAGTTTAGAACTGCTTTTTGATGTGTGTATGTAGATAGATTGATTGTTAAGGGTCCACAAAGACTAATCGTAGACCTTCGCAAAGGTCTAAAGGACATTTCGATAGAGTTGCAGCTATGTGCCCTAGGAGTGCATTGATCTGCGCGAAGGTAGATCTGAGGAGAAGGAAGACATCACACTAGTCTCTGGATGCAGAAACTTGGTTCTTGCATTCCCCCATAAAGCTTCGCATGAGACTGTAGCCTGCGCTACGCAGGTTGTTTCCTAAAGGGCCAGTAGTGTAGGGATTTGTTGGTTGGTGCAACTAACTCTAAACCTGGGTCAGGACCCCCTAAGCCAACATAAAGGAAACAATCTGTTGTGAATGGGGAAAAACCCAACAAAAAATCAGAGCTGAAAATGCTCGAAAAGGATACGCAAGAAGCTCCAAAACACATTATACAAAAGGGGATCCTATGGGGGGAAGGTAGAACTAAAATCTAAATGGAGTAAAATGATGAAGAAACCTATCGAAAATGGTTGTAAAATGGTGGACAAAACTGTAAAAAATAGTGGCTGAAAATGCTTCCCTTTAGACTCTTCAACTCAACAAATCTCTTCCTAAGTAATGGAGGTGTACTCTACACGCTAGGGAGCTTTTTCCTTCCTCATTGAGAAAATACTAAGTGGATGGAGGCCTAGGGGTGTGTTTTCACTGCGACAAACACCCTCCAAAATTCTCAATCATCTGATGCTTTGAGCTCCCTTCTCAGATCAGAAGTGTCGAAGTCACTTGCTAACACATGCTCAGCCCGCAACAAGTTCATGAGCATATTATTTTACGCAAGCTTAGACAAGCATAGAAGGTTCCATCAAGACTATGCATGTGTGATGTCCAATCCATGTTGATAGTCAGTGTGCACTAACAACGACAATTTCTCACATTCTAGCTACGTGCGTTGTCCCATTTCGGTGAGTTTTGAAATTTGTTGCCTTTGCACACCTTTGTTTTCATGAGTGTTTTTTTAATTTTTTTGGTTGTCGCTTTTGCTTGCCTTAACTCTAATTAGTGTCGTTTTCATGTTATCTTTGTTTTGGCATGTGTTACTTTCATTGCTGTCCACATATCAAAAGAGTTGTTCACACTTTAAAAATTGGTATCTTTTCACGTGTTAGCTATTGAAAAATATATGTATGCTTGTTCTGGTGGTTTCAAGAGGTTATCCTTGTCTGAATGAGTTTATCTAACCATATTAACATCAATCACACTCATTCCCAAAGTTCCAAGCACTATCACATAAGTGTCGTCACAAAGTGTACCTTTAGTGTCGCTCTTGTCATAAAGTCATTGCAAAGTTGTCGAATTAAGGGAAATATGCTCTTAACATGGTCTAGATGATCTATATTATTTTTAGGTCAAAATGTTTCAAGTGTGTGATCATAGTTAAGTCATATCACTGTTCACATCAGTCTCTTCAGTCCCACACTTAGCCAATTTTCAGAAATTCCCCAACAACCTAGCCTCATGCGACCTTCCTCAACTATGAATTGCGTAGTTCCAACCCTCAAGATTCATCCTTGTCCCTTGAAACTACGCAATGAACATTTATTGCTTCCCCACACTGTTGTACTGTGAAGTTCCAACGATTACACCCGACCTTTCCTCCCAGAATTGCGCAATTCATCTTCAAAGCCTAGTTACAACTACACACTATGCAATATCTAGAATCAAGATCATCCGTTGAGCTCCTAAGCTACATAATTACGTAATGGCCCAACATCCTCTACCTCCCAGAACTGCACAATTATCCCAAGCAATGTAAAACCCCACAACTAAGCTAATTGAGTCTAGAAACTATGTAATTTGTTTCTCCAGTCCTTCCTAAATAATGCATTGCATAGTCCCACAACTCAAGCTTCACCACTGACTCCAATAGCTATGTAAATTCATAATTCCCAGGGTCCATTTATCCTCTAGAATTGCACAATAGGTTGATCCAATTCCCATCCTCTCATCCTGTTACACTGAACTTCCAGATTTCACAAATTTCTTCCTCAGTCCGACATGAACTGAGCATTGCACAGTCTCAAGGCTCAAGATTCACCCCTGACTTCTTGAAGTGTAAAATTGCACAGTTACTGAGCCTCTTTCCAAGCCTGTCACTCGCTTCTAGCTCACTTAGTGGATCAATATGCACTATCTTAGACTAGGGTTTTAGTAGACCGATGCTATCTTATCATGAGTGGATTGTAGATGCAGGTACTGTATCATGCTATGGCAAGATGATGAAGAAGGATATGGAGAAGGAGGACATGATAGAAGACACATATGGGGCTAAAGAGGTAATATGATCATCATAAAAGAATACGAAGGAACATCGAACTCTAACAGAAGATGAGGGTGAAGATCACATGGAAGAATCCTCCTCTTCAAGTCATAAGGAGGAGGAAGATGAAGAACATGTACCATATTTTCAAGAATACACAAAGAAATAAGTAGCAAGAAGGATATCTTAGAACTGTAACATCATCATGCAATTCATGTCATCAGTGTCATGTCATGAAGGCTATCAAAAGTCATCATATTCCACATCATTATTGTAGATCACGTAATTACCGATTCGAAATGTATTATAAAGTGGAAGTCCAAATGACACATTCAAAATATGAAGAGTCATGTAAGGTCAAAAAGTCATAGGAAGTCAAATACTCATGAGGGTAGTCAAAGAGTCACAAGGAAGGTGAAGCATAACCTCTTGTTTATATATACACCCTCATTGTATGAGCAAAGGACTTTTTCACCTTGGCTCCTCCAAAAATGAATTAAAGAGACAAACTAGTTCTTATGAGGAGCAAGGTGTGGCTCCAATGATCCACTATTAGAGCTAGTGATGTTCATTGTATACGCGTGTCTTGGAAATTTTACTTAATAACAAAATCCTTTATGGCCTACACATTCTTCATGCATGGATTATGAATATTTGTAAGACTATTTTGCAGATGTTTGTATTTCATGTTTTCTTTCATTTGTGCTAAAGTAGCTAAACTATTTAAGGTATTTTAGTACTTATCTTAGTGAGAATGTGTTGTAATGGTTTTTATTGTTTTCCCATCCTTGTGGACTATTCCATAGGATGCTATACAGATCTTTCTCATTGATTGGTTGTAATGATTGTCACATATTTTCTGGACTATTCCACTGGATGTTAGACGGGTCCTTCTTGTTTGCATATGTCTCTTCTTGGGTGGTACTATTGCCTCTCTCTTAGAGGCTCAATTTACTCTTTCCCTCCGCAGTAGAAGAAATTTGACACACCGACAACTGAACACTCACTAGGAACACCTTATTTCTTTTCAAAGGCACCACACGTTCCTCTCTTGCTAACAATTAGAGCTAAGGAAAATCTATAAGAATACATGGCAACCTGGGCAATATTCTAGATGGGGATCCTACTCCAAATGGTGTGAGGTATAATTGGGACTTCACATTGGGGAGACCCCTTGGTTGACAGATTTAAAACACCATCAACAATTGGCGTTAGGAGGGCTAGATGACAACTTGAGCTATTTGTGTTTGTTTTAAATCTCTTATAGTAAATGGCTTAACCTCAAATAAGTGTCGATGCACAATCCTATATGAATAAATAAATAAAAGTGAAAGAAGAGAAAGGATTCCTGCATAGAGATGTGAATCAAACAACTCCACCGGGGCATCGTCCAGGCTCGTTGGCAGTGGAGAAATGTTTGTGTCCCTAAAGTGACTTCGCCGAGGTATTGTGCAGGCTTGCTCATAGGGGAGCGACAATAGAGATGAAAAACTATACTCTGAAAAATCTAAATCTCATGAAATTCATTACCCTATCATGATTGGAAACATTATTTGACCGCCGATCTTATGTTTGTGTTTAACCAAGTAAAGGAATGAAGGGGGCTATGTTTATGCATAAGGTAAGTGGGGAAGCCACGATAATATCAATGATGAATCAATACTTCCTGAAGAACTAGACCCTGCACGAAATAATTGACCAAAGTAGAGAAGATGGAGCTATACCAGTGTGTCGCCAAATGTTTTCACTATGAAAAACACCCTCCAAATTTTTTCGCACACTCAAATTTTGGAGCCTACAATGAAGCTTACCATCGGTTGTTCCATAGTCACTTCTTGGTCAGCTGATGCTTTGAGATCCCTTCTTGGATTGGAAGTGTTGAAGTCACTTGCTCACACATGCTAAATCTGCAACAAGTTCATGAGCACATTTGTTTACGCAAGCTTAGACAAGAATAACACGTTCCATCAAGGTTGTGCCTGTGTAATGTCTAATCCATGTCGATAGGCAGTGCACACTGACAATGATAGCTTCTCACATTCTAGCTAGATTTGTACTTCCATTTCGGTGAGTTTTGCAAACTGTCGCATTTGCCACCTTTATTTTTGCGAGTTTCATTTTCATGTTTTTGACTATCACTTTTGTTTGTATTCACTCTAATTAGTGTTGTTTTCATGTTACCTTTATTGTCGCATGTGTTACTTTACATGTCGTCCACATATCACAAGAGTTGTTCACACTTTAGCAATTGGCATCATTTCACATGCTAGTTGTCGCACAATTTATGTATGCTTATTATAGTGTTTTCAAGGGGTTATGCTAGTGTGAATGAGTTGGTATTACCATATAAACATCAGTCGCACTCATTCCCAAAGTTCCAAGAACTATCACACAAGTGTCGTCACAGTCATCACAAAGTGTACCTTTAGTGCCACACTTGTCATAAATTTGTTGCAAAGTTGTCGCATTGAGGGAAATAAGTTGTTAATGTGTTCTAGATGATCTATGTTATTGCGTAATCAAAGTGTTTTGAGTGTGTGATCATATGTAAGTCATATCACTATTCACATCAATCTCTTCAGTCCCACACTTAGCCAATTTTTAGAAACTCCCCAACAATCTAGCCTCATCCAACCTTCCTCAACTGCACACTACATAGTTCCAACCTTCAAGCTGCATCCTTGTCCCTTGAAACTACACAATGCATAATTCGTACTTCTTAGGACTATTGCACTACGCAGTTTTAGTGCACACGCCCAACTTTTCCTCTCGCAATTGCGCAATTCATATTCCCATCCTGGAACAAACTGTGCACTACGAAATCTCTATCATCAACCTCATTGCTTGAGCTTCTGAGTTGGGCAATGGCACAACCTCCTCTTCCTCCCATAATTGTGCATTTCTACCAAGTTGTACAAAACCCCGCATCTAATCTCACTGAGTCCAGAAACGGTGTAGTTTGTCTCCCTAGTCTTGCATGAACTACGCACTGTGCAGTATGAGGACTCAGGCTTCAACGATGACTCCCTGAGTTGCATAATTGCGTAATCTCCTGGGTCCATTTGTCCTCTAGAACAATGCAATAGGAAATACAATGCCCATCCTCTCATCATGTCACGCTAAGCTCCCAGATTGCGCAAATTTATTCCCTAGTCCTGCCTGAATTGCGCATTGCACAGTATCAAGAATCAAGCTTCACCCCTGACTACTTGAGTTGCACAATTGCATAGTTACTGAGCCTCTTTCCCAGCTTATCACTTAGTTTTAGCTCAGCCAGTGGATTAATATGAACCATCTTAGACCAAGGGTTTAGCGGACTGATGTTGTGTTGTCATGATTGGATTGCATAAGTAGGTACTTTATCATGTTATGGAAAGATGATGAAGAAGGAGATGGATAAGGAGGACATTCTAGAAGACACATATGGAGTTGAAGAGTTAAGATGATCATCAGGCGAGAATATGAAGGAACACCAAACTCTGAAAGAATATGAAGATGAAGATAAAATGGAAGACTCCTCATCTTCAAGTCATAAGGAGGAGGAAGAAGAAGATCATGTACCATCTTTTCAGGAAGACATAAAGAAAGAAGAGACAAGAAGGACAATTTGGCACTGCCACATCATCATGAAGTTCATGTCATCAATGTCATGTCATGTTCTGTCACAAGTCATCATATGCCACATCATTATTGTGGATCATGTAATTACCTATTCGAAATATATAGTAAAGTGGAAGTCCAATAGACACATTAAGAATATGAAGAGTCATGTAAGTTTGAAAAGTCATAGGAAGTCAAATAGTCGTGAGGGTAGTCAAAGAGTCACAAGGAAGGTGAAACATCAAATCTTGGTTATATATACACCCTCATTGTATGAGCAAAGGAAATTTTCACCTTGGCTCCTCCCGCAAGGCATTAGAGAGACTTGTTCTTTTGAGGAGCAAGAAGTGGCTCCAACACTCCACTATTGGAGCTAGTGATGTTCATTGTATACACGTGTCTTGGAAATTTTACTTAATAAAAAAGGTCGTTATGGCCGACATGTTCTCATGCATGGATTATGAATATTTGTAAGACTATTCTATGAATGTTTATATTTCATGTTTCCTTTCGTCTGTGCTAAAGTAGTTGAACTATTTCAATTATTTTAGTACTTATATTAGTGAGAACGTGTTTTAATGGATTTTATTGTTATCCCATCCTTATGGAATATTCCACAGGATGTTAGACAAATCTTTCTCATGGATTGGTTGTAATGATCATCGCATCTTTTGTGGACTATTCTACTAGATGTTAGATGGATCTGTCTTGTTTGCATGTGTCTATTCTTGGGTGGTACTATTACGTCTCTCTTAGAGGCTCACTTTACTCTTTCCCTCCGCTGTAGAAGAAATTTAACACACGTGAAACTGAACGCTCACCAGGCACACCTTCTTGCTTTCCTAAGGCACCACACGTTCCTCTCTTGTTGACAATTAGAGCAAAGGAAAATATATAAGAATACATGGTAACTAGGCTGATATTTTGGATGAGGCTCCTACTCCAAATAGTGTGAGGTATAATTTGGCTTCACATCGGGGAGACCCCTTGGTTAACAGATTTCCAGCACCATAAAAAAATCAGAGGTGAAAATGCTCGAAAAGGATATGTAAGAACCCCCCAAAACCCAAGATGAAAAAGGGGATCCTAAGGGGGGAAGGAAACACTAAACTCTAAGTGGAGTAAAATTATAAAGAAACCTATCCAAAAGGGTTGTAAAATAATAGAAAAAACCATAAAAAATAGTGGCTGAAAATGCTACCCTCTAGGCTCCTCAGCTCAACAAGTCTCTTCCTAAGTAATGAAGGTGTACTCTAAACCCTAGGGGGATTTTTCCTTCCTCAGTGAGAAAATACTAAGTGGATCGAGGCTGAGGGGTGACTAAGGATAGGACAAAAACAATTCCTAGTACACACACAACACTATCGAAAAAATTAGAAAATTATGATTTATTTATTTTTATATATTTTTTAATTTTTTATTTATTTATTTATTTTTTCTGAAAACCAACAGAATGCAGAAATTGACCTAAAAAGTGTGTCCAAACGTAGTTAATGGGATGAAAAGTGCATTGGGATGTAGAAAAGAGGCTGAAAAATGAGTTCTATTTAGATTGTGTTGTTTCTTGCTCAGCTGGTCCTTTTTACCTGTGGAAAGATGAGGAACCCCCAAAAAAAAGAAAATTTTTTCCTAAAAAAAAGGAGATCTAAAATTAGAAATTGAGAGGGTAAAAATAGTTGGAAAAACACTGAAGAGGGCTGAAACAACAGTTACCAAGGTTATGAATTACTACACCAGTGGAGTCACCATTTGTTAGTGTAAAGATTTTGGAAAAGTGTACCAAAAGTGCTTCACTTAAGTCACTTGTGACTAGTGACTCTAATAATAGAATGTGACCACTTTTATTCTTTAGATATGGAATGACAAAAGAAGAAAAAATTTGTAGCAAAAGAGATCATGTGAAACCCAAATAATATAACAATAAAAATAAACAGTGTAGCACCCAATGGAGGACTTCAAATGAATTATAATTTTATTAAGACACCCAGTGAGGAGGATTTACAACATGGGTTTGTAGATCCCCCTCCATGGGATGAGTCCTTTTGATGTCCTTATGCTTCAATAATCTTGTTCTTCTCTCTCAAATATGCAGAAAACTCAAAAGCAAGATGGAACTGAAGTGGGAGATCAAATGTTGTGAGATGATAATGGTGACAATGATAATGATCATGGTCAAAAATGAATGAAAAACCCTCCTATTTATAACAAAGTATCGAGCTAAATTAGGAAATTGAAAATAATAAAATATTATTGACCAAATCAAAATATTGCCGTTAAGAATACTTTATTAATTTTTTTGGAGAGGGAAAAGATATTCAAAATGGTATAATATCTTTACTTAGAAAATGGTTGAAGTGGTTACAAATAAAATGATTTATTAATCACTTTGTGAGAATTAAGAAAAGTGTGAATTTGAAATAATTATTAAATAATGGTTTAACAATTATTCCAAATATAAGAATAATGAATAATAAATAAATAGTGATTTATTTAATTATTCCAAGGTGATTAAGTGAAAAGTGTTAAGAAATAATTATAAAATAATGATTTAATAATTATTTATGATTTATTCAATTATTGTGTTAAGAAATAATTATAAAATAATGATTTAATAATTATTTCTAGAGAAAATCAAATAAATTATGATTTATTCAATTATTCTCATGGGGCTTTTTAATTTTAAACAAACATAATTTAATAAAAATGGTTTACTAAATTATTTCCTATGTCTAAAGTGATTTTACTATGGTAAAATTGATTCTACATGGTGTATTTTGATCCACCCAGTTAGAAATGGTTAGGTGTTCATTTTTTAGGTGATAGCAGATTCCCCCCCCCCAACGTATGAGTTTCAGGAGAAAATCATATGAATGAAATATGTTGTAGGTTACACTTCCACAAGACACTAAAGGGGAGTTAGAGAGAGAGAAAGATATAGAGAGATATAGTTAAAGAAATCCAAGGAAGGACGAAGAAATGGAGGGGGTGAGACCTACTAATATAATATCAGTCTCCTTTTATTTTGGAGTACATGATCTCAAATGAGGCAGGGGAGCATACCCATACCTACCGAGATAACTGAGTACAAATAATAATGGTTTGCCTAACAATGTGGGATTGAGCTACAAAGTACATGATACATGATACATTAGCATCAATGGGCCAGAAAGTGATACAATGATTTAATGAGTCCCATATACATAATGTGCCTGGAAAATAGAGGCTAGGACTGAATACAATAACATTTGCTGATATGAGTAAATGAGACATCATGCCCCTCAAGATGACATGGTGAGGGGAAATCACAACCAAAGAAGCCCTGTTGAACAGGAAAGGGATCTAAATATTTGAATGACGCATGCATGTTGTGGGTGCTGTAAATGGCTGAAACCAAAACAATCAAATCTATGGAACTACATTTGAGGATGGATCATGAGTTGTGGACATCCAAGCATGTGAGGGGATACCTGAAGGGCCACCCCCTCATGAGGTCTAGAAGATCTCACACACACCCGAGAAATGATGGTACAATCTGTTGGATCACTGGACCATCAAGTGTATGATTCTTGATCATGTGATAATGAATCGGAGTCGAGCACACGAGAAACAACCAAGTAAAAAGGAAATGATGATTCCCTTTTATTGATCTGAGGGAACAAACAATGCTGAAATATGGGAACCAAGGCATACCTCCCTCTAGACCACTCTCCTAGAATAAATGTGTTGAAGTCGACAAAAGAGGGCTTGCCACAGGTGAGGCAATGAGGATTCCTCAAAAACGTAACGAGGGTCATAGTAATGTGACTGATGGATTGAATGTAGGGATGATGATGGAAGGATAGAAGATGAGAGGTGTACATATGACTTCCCTTGTCAGAGCATGATATGCATGGTTGACCTAGAAGTGACTAACTTGATTCCGAAGGGGATGGTCAATTACTCAAACGAAGGATTTTCAAAGACGAAGAAGTATAGTTGGAGGAAAAATATGAGCAAAATGGGATGAATGCAATGAAAAGGTGGATGAAATACTATAACTAGAATCAATGGGACTTGGAACAAATTCCATTGATGCAAGGGTGACTCATATTTGATGCTCTAAACAAGGGTGACTCGATAATGCTACCACATGGAAGAGGCCCAAATGGGACCATAAAAACATTAGTAAATAATGGTTACTCATGATGAAAATCTACATGTAAGTTCACAAGTGAAAATGTAAAGTGGTACTAGAGTACAAGTGACTCACATGAAGAAATTTGGTTTTGATGGGTGGCAAAGTGAGACCTCATGGAAAATCTGGGTTCCAAGTGAAGTGTCAATTTACCAAAAACAAAGAGAGACCCATTATATAGCTCGGTTAGAGCTATCCAATGGTGTTGATGGTTCTTCAAACCAATCTATGGTTTGATCAAAATGGGTGATTGAAAAACTAGGGATTTTTCTATAAAAGGGAATTTTTTACCCTAAATCTAATTTATTTGCATAGTGAGCTATTGGAGAATTTGGAGAGGAGGAAAAGGCCCTAAATATTGGGGTTCTCGTAGTAGATAAATTGACTGTCAAATTTCGGATATGTGACTTTCAGTTTGTCTAAAAATGGCCTTAATGCTTATTTGAAGGATGGTTCCACGTGAAGTATTAAAGAAGGAAAAATGAGGGAATGAACTACTAGAGGAGGTATAGAATAATCCTCACCCACCATGTCAAACATGGGGATTGGATGGAAAATGTGGTATCGCATAAAGCAAAATATTTGAATATATGGTATCAAGCACCTATGATATGTAATGTGAATATGGCTTGTTGGAGAGGTTGGTAGGAAAAGCTATCCATGGAATGAAAGGATAAGCGACGATACCTAGATCATTTGGGTCTAGGACAAGACTGATAATGATCAAGTAAGAAAGTGAAAAAGGGGGCCATCATGCCCTGAAGCATGAGATACTTTCCCCAAACATATGTGATGGAGGGCGCTGATTGGGCATGGAAAGGTGGGAATGTTGCCCCTAGCTAGATGAGTTTGTGGAGTGCCATTTTGGTCCAAGTGCTCAAACAAGGGATTTGAGCATTTGACCCAACTGGCATGAGATCCTCCAGAGGGTGATGAGGATATGTAGGGGAAAATGTGCCCCCTAGTTTTGTATGAATGGTTATAACATGCTATGGGCATGCCAAATGCATTTAGAGTAGTGGAATCTAAACACATTTTGATGATGAGGTTCACGATTTGTTTTTTATGGGTGTCCTCTTGTGGGAATAATGCATAACCAATGTAGTATGAGAAAGGAAATGGTAGATTACCAATCTGACTTGGCACTGCATATTTGAATCAATTGGACTGAATTTTTGGGTTCACATGCATGGTGTTATGTTGTGTTATCCAACAACCCCCCATTTATTGATGTAATATCTAATATTCTATTAATAAATGGGGGCCCTTGATAAAATGCTTCAAAAATAAATTTAGCACTTAGACAATTTCTTTTAATATTTTTTAAGAATAAAGCAAGATATCAAGTCAAAACCCTTTGAAAACTAGCAATTCTCGCCTTTTCGCATACTGATTGACCAAGTGTGTCAACAAGCCTTGTTAACAAGCAAAACCCGTGAATTGCGATCAAGAGGATAACCACACTTGAATTAAATATCATTGAGCTTTTAATTTAAAGCTAAGACCTATAGTATTTCCTATTTAATAATTCTCGTATCACAATTGTACACCGGTGCTCACAAAGGACGAAAACCCACAAAGCATGTTGAAATGTGCGAAATGGGATAGGACCAGTCAACTTTACAGCATCGTGTCAAGATACTTAAAAAGGACTAAATCTTATGAACTACGCAATCTTGCGAAATATGATAGAAGCCCAGACCTGATAGAAGCCAATGTCATAAATGGTACTTAAGTCTGCCATGTAGTGAAAAGTGCTTTATAAGGTAATTACTCTTTCAAACAAACTATGCTCTAAGTTAAAAAGAATATATTGCTTATCCCGCATTTTGCATCTCGTAGAATCCTAAAAAACTTTGAGAAAATGCACATACAAATCTGCAATAATTCGATTTGTGATATTGCATCTCAATCACAAAATTAACATTCTTGCAACTTAAGTCCACCACCATAAAAGTTTTCCTTCTTGTTTTGCGATGTGGTACATTAATGAGAAATCTAGGCAGTAATAAGGGACCATTAGTAGCTATTTAATATAGGTTAATGGAATTTATGTTAAAAACCAGCTCGATGTGTACAATATCTTTTCATCTGCGTTTGATTAAAACTCCTTTCTTGTCACCTTTTTAGGTTGTCTGTATCATTCATTCTCATTTTCATTCATACTTGTGTTTATCCGATAACTTCTGCTTTTCTCCATTTCAAGAAAAATGCTTAGGGGGCGTTGTTAGAAACAATGGGAAATAAGGGAAAGGCAATTGCGTCCGAGAAATCAGAAATTATCCCTCTTTTCTCTAATACTATGTGTAGCAGATGGAGGAACCAATATGTGGGAGGCATGTATAACTTGTTACAAGAGGACCACCTGAGGCCACTGGAAACAAAGGCCACAATAGATTCCTAGGAGTCATCTGATGCCTCCTATTTCGAGATAGCATGCCCTTTCCTGCACTGCATAACGGCCAAAGATAATCCCATATATGGAAATGATCAAATGGGTAATTGACAAGGTAGACATTATAGACGGAACATTGAAGAATCACAGGAAAGATGTCATGGGGTCTTTTTCAGCAAATAGCATATGACTCATGTACCAATTACTAGAGCCTCAGAAGCTCTACAAAAAACAGTTCCTTGAGCAATTTTCCAAGGAAAATGAAGACCCGACAGATGTCACACAAACCTCGATAGTGAGTGAAGGAAAGCTCAAATGGGATAAAATGGGTATATACTCTATGGCATCCATTTCTCTCCCTCCTAGTTTCGCAGCAGCAGCTTATGTAGATTGTTCAATAAAATCAATAGCACCAAGTTTTCCCCAGAATGGCTCCCATTGATAGACATAACAGTAAATGCAACAATAATGGACCGGGCTCAAATTCTATCATACAATTTGGCTAAGGCTATTATAGAATATAGAAGGAAGAGAAATTCTTCCCTAAGGGTGTTTCCCCCCTTTTTCATGAGTGCTTTCATAATGGATGCAATCTATTTTAGTTCTAAATTTCCTAATATGGGATGGAAGTGGACTGTATAGAACCCACTTCCCATCCATATGTACCATAAGATTTTGTGGGAATCTCAATTTTACCCTCATTTTTATAAAATCTATCAAGGGGTTCTACTATGCATCCATAAAGAAGTGTACAACTAAACCACCCCTAGGTTCTCTAAAGAGGTCGAGATAGATATTTTGCTAGTAGCCAGATGGTTTGGGGAAGAAACTTTTACCTACATCAGAGTATTCGGGAGCATCACTTCACCACATGTTCTCCCATATTACGTCCGTGACAAATTAATGGCCAGAGAAATAGCCTACCAAACAATAGGGTAAGGTGGATTAAGCAAAGGACTGAAAGAGAAGAAGAAGGCCATTTGGCCTACATTCCCATTACAATGTGGTGCATTTACACTACCTGATTTTGGACATGCATGCAAAGAAGCAGAGATATTGAATCTTTGAAATTAGCTACATTTCCGGGAAGACAGTATGACCCAAACAACATTGTTAAGAATTTTAATACTATGGTGAAAGTAAATCCGTTCACCCATGAAGGGGATGCCTTTGATGACCTCTTCATATAGGTAGAAACATATTCACAAGTGTTTCATTTGGCATCAAAACTTTTAATCCCAAATGATCTTAGGGCTTTCCATGTGTATAGGGAAAAAATATTATTGAAGGTCCGATTGGACCTATTGCAGATAGAATCGATAAGGGAGCCAACTCCCAGTGTAAGCTTGGAGAACAGCTCCAAAGAAAATTTTGAAGAAGAAACCCAAGAGAGATATACTTATGAGTTTGAGCACTCAGAGTAGAAGTCTCAAAATGGAGAAGGAAACAAAAATAAAGAGTCCGAGAAGGACACAACTGGAACTATAGAAGAAACGACTGAGCAAACCTCAACAAAGAAACAAGAAAAAATTACCTCTAAATCAACTCAGTCAGGTAAAAGCCAAATTATTGACTTGGAACAGGAATGAGAATAGTTCAGCAAAAAGCTTCACAAGATTCAAACCCTGGGCAAACATCTGAGATACAGACTCCTAAGCAAACCCAACACAAGTCAAATCCGGAAACGACAGAGGAAGGAGCTAAGGGTACATATGACGTTGAAATCATTTCTGCTATTCCTACTTTATAAATTGTTTTGAGAGTTGAAGAAATACCTCCACTAGATGTATTTTATAGTCCTAACCACAAAGCTGTAGTCAAGAGACAAAGGAAGAAAAGAAATTTGGGCGCTTTAACTATTACAACTTTCGAAAATGAACCAATGGACATCATTTGGAAGGACTCACCCATGGACCCATTTGAATATCTCACAAAATTGTTGAAATTCGTAGGAGCCTATGCCACAACAACTATTGACAAAGTGACAGGGGTATAAATGATGCTTAAGAAAAAGGAACAAGGAATTCTATTATTAGAACAACAACTAGCTCCGGAAAAATCCAATCAACATGTAGAATTACAAGTAGCCCAACTCTAACAAGAATTTGAATAGATAAGAATACAAAATCAGGCTAGCTTAGAAGAAAAAAATGCGCGGATACAAGCTATGACATATAAGTTTAAGGATAATCCACAAATCGATGAGTTCATAAAGGAAGCACTCAGTCTTAATTCCCAACTAATGCAGCAGAAGGAGGTACTTTTCCAGAAGATCTCACAGATAAGTCCTTACTGCAAAATCAGTGATAAGCTAACAAACCAAGTCATTGACATGAGACTTGAGTATGAATAAATCCATAAAAGGATTTCTGACTTTATCACATGGCAAGAATCAGAGGATGGGAGAAAGGCTAACCTACCAAAGCTGGAGGAATTTCATAAAGACATCTTGTTCACATATTGAGATTCCTAGTTGAAACAAGTAGAAAGGGCAACAACAATAGCAACAACAACAAAAAACAACATAATAGAAGCCATCAATGAAAATCTTCATGGCGCCAATCTGGTTATGAAATGTATACCAAGATTTATTCTGGATGTTAAAAAGTTAGAGCAGGAGTGGAGACAGGCGGCACAGGAAAAGGAGGAGGCAATTAGACAGCTAAGCAGGCTGAATTGGGAAGCATATTGACAGTTTTTGGTGAAATCACACAACCAGTGGATGACCTTGAGGTGCTTAAAAACACTCCACACAAAGGATGGTGCCAGCACTAACAAACACCATATTTACTGGGTAGTTAAAATATGCGATCAGTAAACTAATTCAGCTCAAGTCAATGATTGATATTTGCGATCTTAGAGATCAAGTCCAAAGGAGTTAGTCATTTAATTTATTTTTCTTTTATTTTTATTTTTTTCCATATTTTGAGGAAGGTCATTTAAACCTCCTCAGCTATTTTTTGTAATAATCTATTTTAAGACCTATAGTTTAGTATTTAAACCCCTCTCATGCATTTAGAGAGAGGTCCAGAAATTTTATTAGAAACATTCTTTGAAACATTGCACTTCTGTACTTTTGAGGAGGTTTTGATGGAATGAATGGAACAATATCTATTTTCTTTCAAATATCTATGTATGCTTTGACTCTATTTTGAATACATGAATGATTTTGTATGTGATATATCTTTCTCAATTGTTTTGTCTAACTATCTATCCAAAATGATTACTGTTAAACAATTTCACTACTTATTGCAGTTGAATGATATTTATTACCAATTATTGTAGGACATCATTGTAGATCACATATTGTATTTAATTCCCAAGTATATTTATAGCTAAATAGTGTTAAACTAGGATATATGCATGTGTTTCTTAGTTAGATTAGATTACACTTAGCTCAGTAATTTTCCCGTTACATCATATATCACCCCACCAACACTATCAAAATCTCTTCTAGGAAATTTGTCCCATTATCCCCAGTTAGAGCCACTACACCAAATGGAAAAGGAGCTTCTAACCATGGTTCAGACTGGGTGGTTTTCCCCCATGTTGTTGCAATGATTTTAGAGGCTTCAACATTTTGGCGCTAGAAGGAGGGCCTAACTATGAATGGTAAGTAAATTCAAATCCATAGGCCATTCTAAGAGTAAAACTCCCTCACCATCTCCTCCAACTTCTCGATCGCATTCTAAATCTCCAAATACTAAGAGAGAAGTTGTAAAAGAAACCCTTAGAATCCACCACTGTGATATCAAAGAAGTCAGATCAATATTATTCTATAGAAACCCATGAAGTCCAATATTTGATTCATAAGTTGTAGGGGATTTCAATATCTCAAGAAGAATCTGACTTATCTCAAGCTAGTGTTTCTTCTCAGTTTCCCTCCTCTCAAAGGTTAACTAGAACACAGACTGAAAAATTTGGGATCCCCCCATTTGAATTCCCTCTACCAAATCGAAAGAAAGCTAAGAAGACACAATTTGAATCCCATAGTGAGGTTCTCTCATCATCACCTCAAACACCCTCATTCATTCCATCCATTTCATCACAAAATCAACCATTTTCCTCACAACTGTAGATCATGGTTTACAATGGTATTAGAACACAATCCTCCTTTACCTAATCACCTTCAGCTACCGAAACATATTCCTCTACAAAGATACCTAATATGCTTCAAAGGCCATGGAAAAATCTAGGAGATGTTTGGATGACAAGACCCTTACATCAATTGCCTACCCATCCAGAAAAGTGGTTACCAAAGTTCAATCCTGATGATGGCCTACTAGCTGAGGAACACATAAACAACTTTATGTTGTCCATAAATCTCAGTGAACTAGTAGAAGAAGATGCTATTGTAAGATTATTCCCTTACACCTTACAAGGATCGGCAGGATCATGGCATTTTTCATTACCATCTTGTTCCATTAATAGTTGGGATGCCTTTCAAGAGCAGTTCCTAACCAAGTTTGGAGATGACCGATCAATGACTAGTCTTATCAATGATCTCTCCAAATTCAAAGCTGAACCTAGAGAACCCATTAAGGACTTCAATTCATGTTTTAATGAGTTATTGAATAAAATACCAACGACATCCAAGCCTAGTGATGAAGTCCAAAATGAATGGTACATTTCTTCTCTTCCCTCAAACACAACTATTTTTGTCGATAGAGCTGCAAAACCAACTTTGGCAGAAAAAAATGAAAGAATCCATAACTGTAGAAAAACACATTTTAGGCTTAGATAAGAAGAATACATTAGAAGAATGAAAATCCAAGAAAGTAACTTTTAGGGACGAATCTAAGAAAAATAACCTAAAGATCCTTTTGATCTTGAAGGTCTACAAAAAGTCCTTAAAACCATGTCCAGTGAAATGGTTGATATCAAGAAATAGGTAGTAGGGACTTCCTCAAGGAAACCTTTCAGACCATACAAAAGAAACACTACCTCTGATCCTAAGCCTCCAAGTACCATATCAAACAAGGAGTCAAATGTGGAGGAAGAAGAAGTCTCAATAGCCGAAGAAAAAACAGATGATGAAGAAGTAGTTGAGTGACAAGGAATGTGGGATTTTATCCTTCCCAATCAAGAAGCACAAGAAGAATTACCTATCGCAACCAGGAGTAGAAGCCCTATTGATTTTCCATAAACAAATCAAAAGAAGAAGACATCAACTCCGGCTCCCAAAGACAAAGAAATAGGTAAGAAATATCCGTCTGAATCCACTCAAACCACTACTCCTCAAACATATTCTTCACCTTCAGCTAAAACCCTGCTAGTCTCTGATAAAATGGAATACAACATCATCGAAGATATGAAAAAGAATAGGGAAAAATCACATTCCATGAGCTTAGCAAGTTAAAACATCAACAAAAGTTATTGCTCAAAGATCTAAAAGCAGTCCCTACTTCTCCTCTATCTGCTGCTATACTCTCACAAGATTCTCAAGAAATGGGAAGGCCTCCTACTACCTCATTATATAGAATTAGTCCTAATGATATTGCTCTAATAGGAGGAAGATCCAAATCCCATACCCCTCCATTTCTTTTGACTTTTTAAGTTTTCAACAAAAAATCTACATAATTGTTTAGTTTATTCTGGAGCTTCATCCAACATTATACCAAGAATAGTTTGTGTGAAATTGAATGTGGAGCCCCAAAAATATGTTGCTCGCATTGTGCACTTAGACCAATCCCAAGTCGAAGTTATAGGAGAACTCAATCAAGTCATTATTAGACTCTCATCAAACCCGAAAGTGTGTCAAGTCATTGACATCCTTGTGGCTAATATCCTCGAATTCTATGGCCTAATCCTTAGGAGAGACAGGTCAACAAAACTTCATGGCTATTTCGCAACTGATTGGTCCCATATGTGGCTTCCCTATAATGGTAAGCCAAATCAAATAAGGGTTGATTGAGAGAAATATCAGAAGTATATCGTCAAAAAGTTAGAGGGGGAAAATGAACTAATCGCATACAACAACAATATCATTGGAAATTACTCAGTCAAATCATTTCTAGGAAATTTTAATGCAAATACTTCACCCTTCTTGGAAAATTATGTTATATCGGAAGTTGAAAATTATTCTCAAATAGATGCTTCTAAGTGAATAAATTTTGTAGATAAATTTGTAGTTAGATCGTTTTTTGGGAAATTATTTTTTGATGGATCTAAATCTAATGATGGAGCTAGATCAAGATGCATATTAGTTAGCCCAGAAGGGGAAAAAGCTATGTTAGCATGCAGGCTTGAATTCGACTGGACAAACAACACTACCAAATATGAAGCATTAGTTCAAGGGCTGTATAAATCCATCAACCTTGATATCAAATACCTTCAAGTATTTGGAGATTCAGAAATTGTGAAAAAACAGGTAAGAAATACTATACACTATTTGTTTGGACATTTGAAACATTATCAATCATTATTCCAGGACCTCACTTCTCATTTTAGAGCATTTAATATTCCCCCTATACCGAGACTCCAAAATGAAGTGCCGATCTTTTGGCTAATTTTGCATCCAAGCTCATTCCACCAGGAGATTATAGCCCCGATCACTTTTCTATTGAATTAATTTTTTGGCCTTCTATTCTCGAAAATATCACCAATTGGCGATGCTTTAATAATGATCTAAATATCATAATATTTCTAATATCTGAAGGATCTTATGATGACTAGACAATAGATGAAGATCAACATGAGAACCAACTTAAGCAAGAAACAACTATGAATTCCATACCTAAGTCTGTGGTTAAGATGGAAGACTTATATGATCTTAAGGATAGATTCAAAAATCCCACCAACTCAAAGCTTCAAAGTTCAACTTTGAGGTTTTAATTAGTTAATCTTGGAACTGACCTTAAAACTCAAAATATCAATCTAGGACTTGGTCTTACACCAGATGAAAAATTAGCCTTCATTCATTTGTTGAAGAAATACAAGAAAGTCTTTACTTGGAACTATGAAGACCTTAAGACATATGACACTTCCATCATTCAACATACCATTCCCATGATATCTAATGAAAAATCCGTGCAGCAGAAGTTGAGAAAGATCCACTTGAATTTAGAAAATCTGATCAAATTTGAATTGAATAAGCTGCTCAAGGCCAAAATATTTTTTTCTGTCAGGCACTGAAGGCAGGTTTCCAACCTTGTTCCGGTCAGAGAAAAGAATGGTGATATTTGAATATGTATAGACTTTCACAATCTCAACAAAACTTGTCAGAAGGAAAACTTCCCATTACCCCCTATGGAACAAATACTGCACTCATTTACATGCTCAGAACTAGTGTCTTTTCTGGATGGATTTTTAGGTTATAATCAAATTCTAGTACATCTAGATGACTGGCTAAAGTCTACATTTCGAACCAAATGGGGCACTTATGCCTATCAAAAGATGCCATTTGGATTAATAAATGCTGGTGCAATATTTCAAAGAGCCATGGTCATAGCATTCAAAGGTTTGGTGAACAAATTAGTGGTAATTTATTTAGATGACATAACTGTGTATTCCAAAAAGTGCAGTAATCATTTAAAGGATTTAAAACAAATCTTTGAGCATTGTCAGAGGTATGGATTTTTTTCCAATCCTAAGAAATCTTTCTTTGCTTTTAGTGAAGGAAAGCTCCTTGGATTTATTGTATCCAAAGGAAGAATTCACATTGATCCTGATAGGATAAGAGAAATTTCTGAAATCCATTTACCTCATAACAACAAATCCATGCAATATTCCTAGATCAGATAAATTTTGTCAAAATATTTGTCCCTGACTTTTCACGAATTGTTTTACCTCTCTAATCTATGATTAAGAAAAATTCTGTTTTTTAAATGGGGACATACTGAACATGAAGCCTTTGATCTGATTAGACAAGAAATCATAAATTTTCCCTCTTCAGCAACCCCAAATTTTTGTAATCATTTCATTTTATATACCTTTGCTTCCGAGAAATCATATGCAGCTATATTAACACAGGTCACTGATGACAAAGCCAAAGCACCAATTTATTTCTTTAACTGCAATTTTGCAAGGGGCTGAATTAAACTATTAAGATGTTGAAAAACAAGCTTTCGCTATTTTTAAATCAATAAGAATTTCAAACCCTTTCTCCTCAAAACTCACACCAAGGTAGTAGTCCCATTCTCAGCAGTGAGAAATTTATTAATACAAAGAGATGTAGGTGAGAAAAGGGCAAATTGGGTAACAACACTGCAATAATATGACATTGAGATTAGATCAGCTAAAATTGTAAAAGGTCAAGGTTTTTTCAAAATTTTAGCAGTAGCATCCAACTTACCAGCGCTACAATATTTAGGTGATAATTGTAGAAATTTTCAATAATATAACACTTATTCATAGACATTAGCTTGATTATACACTATTTGCGGAATGCATGCATAATACATAACCTCCTCTACTATAGATCAACAATTTGCGGAATTAAGAAACAATCGCATGCACACATTGAAACATCAATCACACATATCAACATAGTATGTAGTGGGGAAAGCATATTGCTGAAAACCCCGAACTATCTGTATATTATAATGATAGAGAACATGTAACAATACATAGTACAATACTCCTCACAAGTACTCAGTACTATCTCTACCTATTACACGCAAATCAGCTCAGATCTGAATCAAGTCACAGGTTCAAATCTCCTCCGCTGTTTGCCTGCCTCCACTGCGCAATCACTGTTGAGAATAGATCTGATCCAAGCTCGAATTCCCTTGGTTTGTACTGCGCAATTCTCATTGGCAATCTCAATCAATGATTGTGGAAATCTCATGCATAGCTATAGTCACAACTGATAGTAGTCTCACCCTTTAACCCACCTTAACACTTGTCTCCACTGAACTGTCCATGCACTGAGTTAACTGATGTATTCTTTAGTTGATTTATGAGTTAATAATTAGTGAATTAATTAATAATTAATTCACGCCACTCATCACTTATTCTATTGATCAGTTAGACTAAATACAACTAGTTTAACTAAGTTAAACTGAACACAACTCCATCAACTCCTCATTCAACTCCACAAAACTCAATCATTGAAGTCCTAACTGAAGTCCTCCATGCAATAGCTTAAGTAACCCATAAGAACCATGTATTTCCTTCTGGTAGCTACATGTGCTACATCTGTAGCTCGAACTGAAGTGCTCCAAGAGAATAAGATAATGTTTATAGTCCAAATATTATTAAGAGCTAATAATATTCGATTATTCTATTTTTAGCCTGGCAGTCTAAAAATAGACTCCGCCCATATGTATAAAAATAGAAGTCCATCTATTTTTACCAACATGACCAATCATCCAAAAATAGCATCCTACAACTCATAGACCATGATCCATATGTCTAAAAATAAGCATAGTCTAAAAATAGGCTTTGCGCCAAAAATAGTCTGCGGGACCACTTAGTGAAGGCGAATTATTTTCACTAAGATCCATCATCTTGTTGCATTTTCAACATTTTCTATATCAGCAAACCATGGGGAGAGCATTAAAATAGCAAACAAATTCTCATATGGGAATTGATCATCCACCATTCATTCTTCACCTATAGGTAGATTCATTCTAGACAGAAAGTCAGCAACAAAATTTTCTTTACCGGGCTTATCAACAATAGTTAAATCAAACTGTTGCAATAAAAGTAACCATCTAATCATTCTAGCATTTACATCTGGTTTGTTCATTAAATATTTAATTGCAGCATGATCAGTATGCACAAATGTTTGATAGCTTGTAATGTAATGCCTAAACTTGTTCAATGAATGCACAACAACCAGGAGTTCTTTTTATGTCATAGTATAGTTTAGTTCAGCCTTTGATAGGTTTTTACTGGTAAAGTAGATGGCATAAGGAAATTTGTCTTCTACCTGTCCTAAGGCTGCTCCTATGGCTCTATGTGAGGCATCATCATGAATGTGAAAAGGGAGGGCCTAGTTTGGGCCTCTAAGGATTGGTGTAGTTGTTATCTTATCCTTTAAAATGTCCAAGGCCTCTTGACATCTCTTTGACCATATAAATTCAAAATCTTTGGCCAATAATCCAAACAAAGGAGAGGCTAGCTTACTGAAGTATTTTATGAATCTTCTGCAATATCCAGCTAGCCCTAAGAAACTCCTAACATCTCTCTGCTTTTGTGTAGGAGGGACCCTTTGAACGATTGCTACTTTGTTTGGGTCCACTTGCAGCCCTTGCTGAGATATTGAGTGACCTAGGACAATCCCTTCAGTCATTAAGAATTCATATTTTTCTGGACTGAGGGACAGGTTCATCTCAATGCATTTGCGTAATACTTTGCCTAAGTTAGTCAGGGCCTCTTGGAAATCACAGCGATAAGCTATAAAATCATCCATGTAGATCTCCACAGCGTCATGAACTAATTCAGCAAAAATACTTAAGACTGCTCTGTGGAAAGTGGCAGGAGCATTGCACAGGCCGAAAGGAAGGACTCTATAGGCAAAAGTACCCCATGGATAGGTGAAAATGGTCTTATCTTGGTCTTCTGGGCAGATTTGGATTTGGTTGTACCCACTAAATCCATCTAGGAAAGAAAAGAACTTCTTCCCTACCAAGCCATCTAACACTTGGTCAATGAAGGGTAAGGGAAAATGATCCTTCTTTAGCTCCCTATAATCGACACAAATCCTCCACTTCCCATTTTTCTTGGGCACTAACACTAAAGGAGAGACCCACTCAATGTCAGAGATAGGGTAAATGAACCCTACATCTAACAGTTTTTGTAGTTATTCTTTGACTATGTCTTTAAGGGCTAGATTCATTCTCATTTGTGGTTGCCTAACTGGCTTGCAGCCATCCTTAATGTATATGTGGTGAGTACACACCGAGGGGTGTACTCCCTTCATTTCCTTGTAGTTCCAAGCAAAGGCTTCTAGGTTCTCCCTCAACAAGTTGCATAGTTGTTCCTCCTCTGAAGTAGAGAGAGATGGATTAACCTTCAAGGTTTTCTCTGGCCCAAATTCTATGGTTTTGACTCAGAGTGGGTTGGAATCGGCCAAGCATAAGTCAATTTGATGATTGTTCAGTGTTTCTTTTGCTTCTTCTTCTAGGGGTAATGAACTAGGAGTTGGACTATGAAGTAGGTGTTCAATTAAATCATCCTCATCTTTTTGTCATCCTCCTATGATGGCTTCCAAAGTATACTGTTCGGCAGAATAAAGCTCATCTTCTTCCTCCTCCTCTAACCATAAAGGTAAGTCATGTTCTAGGGAGGGTTGATCAGGAGGGTATAGGACTAATTGTTTGGACATATGCCCATTCTTAATGGTCATATTCCGAGCTCTGCAGCTAATGTAGGCATCATCTGTGGCCAACCATGGCCTCCCAAGGATAAGAGGGTAACCAGTTAGCTTAGCCTTAGGCTGGAGAACTAGGAAATTTGTTGGTTACTCCCAAGAATCAATGGAGACCATCACATCCTGCACAATTCCCTCAGGGGTGACTGTGGAATGGTCCCCAAGTTGCATTACTATTGTGGTCTTCCTTAATGACCCTTGGAGGTTAAGCTTGAGCATGGTGTCCATGGTCATCACATTAATGGCAACCCTAATATCAATCAGAGTGTGAGGGACAATGGTTCCATTGATGTGGACATCACCTAATGGGCTTCCAGGGTCTAGGTATTTTGGACATATTGCCTACCCCAGCATTAAGTCAAATAACTGCACAATGACATTAATGGTAGGGGCATCCCTTTTTCTTTTTCCTGGATGCTTAAAGCACTTATCCTTAATCAATTTGTTGTAAATAGGCACATCTTTGATTGCTTGGAGAAGGGAGATATTTACACATAGGTTTTCCAATTCTCCCAGAAGTTCAGTTTCTTCTGGGGTAGGTTGGTGTGGTTGGGCTAATCTTTCAGGAAAGGGTGGATTTGCTTTAAGGTTGCTTTCCTCTCTTTTTCCCTCAACCTTCTTATGTGGAGAGGGAGGTTGGTTATCTGGGATAATTCTCCCAGATCTCAGGTTGATCTCCTGAATTTCAACAACATAAGCTGGGTATGACGTCTCTCCACCGTATGTTCACTGATCCTACCTATTGTTTGCTTTTGGATTTGGTTGGGCAGGCATTTGGGGTTGCCTAGGTGGAGCAAAGTGCAGGAGTTGCGGTTGGGTAGGTGATGGAGGCCATAGAGCTGGAACATTGTTGAATTGGGGCCTCCACCCCTAGGGTGGGGTTTTCCACTAATGTTGTGGCTGATTGTAAGGTTGAAATCACTGGTTGGGTGGCTGGGAATGATATTGAGATGCATAGGACCAAGGAGGGGGTGTAGACCAGGAAGTATTGGCAGGGGGTCCCCAAGAAGGTGTAGTTGTGTTTTGGTTGGGTCTATAATATGCATGGGATCATCCTTGCATACCCTGCTGATATGGTCTAGGCCCAGGAGGTCTCCTTTGGTTATTGTAGCAAATCTGCTCAGTGACCCCTTCGGCTCCCTGATATACAGCTTTGAGTCCAGGCAAGGAAGGGCACTTGTCTATGGAGTGGTTTTCTACATAGACTGAGCAAATCTCAACACATTTTAATGGGCATTCATTCCTAGGATGCCTTCTGGTGCACCTAGGACAGAAGATGGCTAGGGATCTCTTTGCTTCCTCTTGCTTTCTTCTGATATTCATGGTATCCAATTGTAAGGCAAGGGTTTGCAACATCTCACTTTTGAAGTCCTCCAGCATATTTCCAATTTCACCCTTGATGGATGAGTTGGAGGACGATGTACTGGCCATAGGTTGACTACTTCTACCCTTGTTTCTAGCTACCCTAGAATGGTTTCTAAAGACAGTCTTGATGTCCCCATAGGGTGGTTAGTAGATATCTCCTCCTGATAACATATGTAAGGTGTCTAGGATATCCTCCCTCACTCCTCTAAGCAAGACCAGCTTCAGTGACTCAGGGTCAAGTGTGCACCTGGCCCTTTTGTAACTGAGCTGGAATCTCTCTTCGTAGTCTTCTAGGGATTCATCATGGCCTATGATCATCCTGAAAATTCCATCTTTAGTGTCCTTTGACCTACAGTAATCCCTATATTTGTTGTTAAAGGCCTGTTGCATCTAAGCCCAAGTTTTTATGCTATCTCCAGGAAAACTAATGAACCAGCACAACGTTGCCTCCTTGAGGGTAGATGGAAACAGTTTCAACTTTTTCTCATCATCTGTGTAGTCATAGGTTTGGCAGACAACAACAAACTCAAATAGGAAAGTGTCAGGGTCCTCTGTGGTCAAGCCATGGAAATGAGGTAGAGCAGAGGGGTTTATGTTCTTCATTTTAGTGTCCCCATTGGTTTCCCTAATGGGGAAGGCACTCCCAATTCTCCCTCTATCTCCTCTGGCATTTAAGTGTTCAACCATTGGTTCAGTAGGAATGGGTTCTTCCTCTTCTTCTTCTTCCCCTATAGGTTCCTCAAATATGTCAAGTTTCCCACTTAAAGGGGCTTCCAATTCACTGTCAGTGAAGAAGAAAGAAGGTTGACTGTTGGATGAGGTGGGGGTGTTTGGCAAGAATTTTCTTGAAGTATCCCTAATCCTACGAGGCACGAAAGGAAATGTTTTTGAGTTCTTGTGAGATTTTTCTTGAAAGCTGGGAAGTAATTGCAGAAAGGAAATTGATGATTAAATGAAAAACAACTAACATAATGGAAACTACTTGCTGAATTGAAATTGCTAAATGGAAGACTACTGACAGAAAGAAAACTACATGCAGAATGAGATTGCTGATGGAAGGAAAACTACTAACAAAAGAAAACTTCTTGCTGAATTGAAACTGTTGGATGAACCTGCAGAATGGAAAGGAAAGCAAATAAATGACAAAATGAAAGAAAGAAACTAGATTACTTTTGCAGAAATAAACTAATGGAAGAAAGTTGGAAACTAGAAAATAGAAGAAAAGAGCAATAAGCACTACTACTCTGACACCTCCCCAGCAGTGGTGCCAAAAAGTGATGAGCCTAGGTATTGTAGCAAGAATGTTGCAACTCCCAGAGCTACCAGCTTTACTTATCAACCCGGGGTTCATACAAACTTGGAGGTGACTGTGCTATATACACAAGTAGAAGTGAAAGTACTGCCTGTTGTCACTAATCATCTAGCAAGAGACCCCAGGGGTTCCACACCAGACTTCTATAGGGTCAGAAGAATCTTGATTTTGATGGAAGGAGAGCAAACCTAGTCTAGGGGAGAGCTAATCTACTGCAGAAATGAAGAAAACAACATGCAAACCTAAATCACCATAACCTAATTAATCATGAAAATAGCTAGACTACGCAGAATTTCTAAGCAACACTAATCTAATGCTAACTATCTAAGTTGCAGGAGTAAAGCAGCAAAACTAGACAAAGGGGTCAGAAATGGAACTAAGCTAAGTCTGTGTATAAGCGAAAGAAGCGGTCAAAGGTCAAAATGGTGAAAAGAGGACGTAATGAGCAACAACGCATGAGGACTGTTGGATCAGGCGGGTCAAGGGTAAATGAATGGTTGAGATCGGACAATAGGAGGGTACATAGGAAAATGGGCAGACATGGTGGACTAATAGGATGGACGGCTAGGATTATATCGCGGAAGTGATCGGCAGATGAACGACAGAGATCGACCAAGCCAGTTGGCGATCGGGTGAAGCGAAAACCATCGAATCAAGAGACAGATTAATGGTGGAGAGTTCAAGGTGATAAAGTAATCGGTTGATGTGACAACTGTTAGACCTGATAGGGAATATCGATAGTGGAGGTTGGAGCGTGAAAAGAAACGTGCGGAAATGACGAGCGGGTTTGGAGGGTAGTAAGTTGTATCTCATGCGCCCTCAAATCCATAACTTTTATTTTGAAAATTCATGCGATTAGCCTCCCGGGCCGACACGTAGCATGGGGGAAACTGCCCATCTCGCGTGCTCTCAGCCCGATAACGTTCGGACAAAAATCCACGCGATATGGCATGAAGGCCATCGGATCTCGCAAATCAAATCTACGGTGGAGAGGTGACTGAGCAGGTTGATGAGAAGTTGCGTGATAACCGTCAGATTTGACAAGGTAGATTGATGGTGGGGATTTAAAAGGCAGAAAGTCAAATGCAAAAAGTGGATTGGGCAGCGATTGGTGGGTTTTTCCTGTGAAAGGCAATCGACAGTTAAAAAATTGTTTGAACATGAATTAACAACTCTCGTTGAACATTTCAGGCTGAAGGATAATGATAGCATGAGAGATCTTGGAAGAGAGTGGAGGTCTAAATGACAGAAAGAGAGAGTGAAGGGGTGGATAATCATGAGAGGAACATAGTGACAATGCAATGAACTCAGTAACTGTGTTTAAATGACAAACCCTATGAAAACCAAAACCCTGTGTTTTTGGGGTTGCTGCAAGGTTCCTTCCTCACCTCATGGTCCTAGAAGGAGGAGGTGAGGCTGAGACACTTGTGAGAAACCTTGTGGATCTTTTCTTTGTCAACTTATTGGTTAAACGAAAGCATAAATGGAACAAACTAAAACACAACCAATCTTCCCTCCACTACTGTGATGAAACTGCAACCACTCAGCAAATGAACAAAAAATAGGAAGCCACTTCAGTAAATGACCAGGAAAGCCATGAATCTATGTTGAACCACTATAATGAACATGCATATACTTAACCAAAGGAATAATCAAACCATGCATATATGCTAGTGTCGTAATGGAAATGAATTGCTTAAGTGAATGAACAGGAAGCATGAATCTATACTATTGTTGTAATGAGAATGCATTTGATTAAGAAAATGAACAGAAATCAGGAAGCTATGCTAACATAGCAGTACAATAAAGAGGAGATTTGGTTGCTAGGGTCAGGACCTAACCCAAGAGCTTTAGCCCTCTGAGTTAACTCAGTGCTGGCTCAAATCAAAACTCATCTTCATTATTAAAGAATTGTATTACATCAAAACTGTTACAAAGTAGAAGTTTGAATCCTTGCTAACTAACTGACTGACTATCTAGCTGATTGGTAACTAACTAACTAAAAAAACTAAGGTCCTAAGCCTCTCTATGTATACATCTGAAGTCTCAACAACTTCCCTCAAAATTAGGGAGGTATGGCTCCCAACTTAATGGTAACTTGTCCTTTCATTTTCACTAGCTCGGCTGCCTTCTAGTAGGGAGGCTGCTTGTACTTCCACTTGCTTGGCTGTCTTTTAGTACTCCTGATTTGGCTGTGTGTACTTTTAGCTGATGGAGGGATATTCGAATGGATGGGCAGTAAATGACGAGGATTTACCTCCTGTAATTCCTCTCCCTTATCTCATTTGAGTTTTTACCAAGGCCTTTTACCATAGTTCCTTACTTTTACCTTTTATCCCTGCAATTCCCTTGCTTTTATCCTTTATTCCTGCATTATATGCACATTAGACCATAAAGAAAAATATCCAACTCTAACTCAACTCATAAGCAAAATATAATCAAAAGTATGCAATAAGTTGTGAGAATAGTTGGTTTGACTAAGCTAGGAGGTGAATTAAGGCCAATTAAGGCCCATATAATTACTCAATGATGAGACTCATCAAACTCCAAAAAATCCTCCAGTAATGGCACATGAAGAAGGATAGGAGTTGATGTGTGAGGATGTGAGAGATTTTAGAAATGGTTTCTATGATATGTAAGAGACAATGAAAGTATTGTACAATGAGACGACAACAAGGTTGCAAGGAGAAAGTTCCAATCAACAAAAAGGTAATGGTAGTGATGGGAGTAGGCCTCCACCTCCACCACCTCCTTCACCTCCATCCTCACCTCATTTTTCACCTCCTTCAACACCGAGACATACTCATCCTACATCTCCAAAAGGACATACTAAGTCTCCTTTGCTTAAGATTGAGGTCAAGTTTGAATTTCCTATGTACAATGGGGAAGTAAATGCCGAAAAGTTGGATAACTGGGTTCGTCAAATTGAAGTCTATTACAGGATTCAAGATATTAAGGATGATGTTACAAATATCCAGCTTGCTTCTCTTCGTTTGGAAAGTGCAGCCCTCATCTAGTGGGCGACCAAAACTCAAGAAGATTTGAAGAAAAGTGGTAAATTATCTCTTCTTGGAATGATTGTATAACTGCATTAAGAAGAAAATTTCATCCATTATCTTATATTCAAAAAGAAATTATGTAATGGAAAATTTTTACACGAGCTAAAGGTTAGGGTGTTCAAAGTTACACACAAGAATTTAGAACAAGAGATTTGATCTTGCGTGTTGATTTTTCTTCACAGGAACTTTCCTTAAATATATAGGTGGATTACATATTTATTTGAGACAAAATATACTTATGTTTAATCCCACCAATATAGATGAAGTTTATGTTTAGGAAACTGATTTCCATTCAAGAGGCAAGAAAGTCCCTCAAGAGACTAGCAAGAAGTATCCAAATCTGGAGACAAAGGAAAGGGGAAGTTTAAATGCAAAGGCAAAAAGAATTCTACAGTCAAGAAAGACGGAGAGAAACTTACCTATAAACATTGCTCAAAAGAAGGCCATGGTGAAGACCATTGTTGGGAACTACACCCATAAATGAGACCAAAGAAGTCCAATAACAAGGGGAAGCAAAAGGTTGTTGCTACAAATCAACAAGATCTAAGATATGATTCAGGTGATGAAACCAAAATCACAACCATGGGAATGAAAGGTAAATATTCCAATGCAAGTACTAGTTCTTCTAGTAAGCCTATTGAGTCTCAAAATGATTAAGAAAGAATTGATCTTTTACATATCAGGGTAATTACAAAACAGACAAAAGTTGATACATTGTTTGATAGTGGATCCCAAGTCAATCTTATCTATGAAGCTATTATTAAGAAACTAAACTTAGACAATATACCTCATACTAAACCTTACCCTTTGTGTTGGGTATGTGAAGATGCCAAATTGCAAGTGACAAGAAAAAGTAAGCTCAAATTCAACATCACTACAAACTTTGTTGATGAGGTAGAGTTTGATGTTGTACCACTTGACATATGTGGAATTGTTTTAGGGAGTCCATACTTGTATGACCGGAAATCCATATTCTATCATCATGAAAACAAATATCATATTTTTAAAGATGAAGTTGAGTATATCGTTAGAGCACATCGCAAGAAGATGAAATTACCTCTTGTAAGTGTTGGTTAGAGGAAAAGGGTTGTAAATGTTGGTAAGAATTTTGTGTTGTTGATGATTAAAACTAAAGATACTGTTGAATCTGAATCTTTCACGAAATTTGACTCTAAACTCAAACATGATTTGGTTGAAGTTGTTAACACTGATGAAAATAAATTTCAGGAACTTGAAGGGTTTCCTCCTAAAAGAGGAATCCAATATGAGATTCATTTATAGCAAGGTGCAACACTTCCAAATATTGGCATGTACAAAATGTTATTTTTGGAGAATGCAAAGATCAAGAATAAAATTCAAGAGCTTCTTGACAAAGGGGTCATCAGGCCTAACACATCTCCTTGTGGGTCTCCTATTGTTTTGGTTCCAAAGAAAGATGGTACATGGTGCATGTGTGTGGATTTTAGAACTTTAAACAAAATCATAGTAAAGAATCTCTATCCTCTTCCTTGAATTGATGATTTCCTAGATCGGTTAAAGGATATTGTTTACTTTACTAAGTTAGATTTGAGAAGAGGTTATCATCAGATAAGGATCGTTGAAGATGACATTTGGAAATTGCTTTCAATAAAAAACAAGGTTTGTTTGAATGGTTAAGTATGCCATTTAGCCTTTGCAATGCACCTGCAACATTCATGAGAGTTATGAATGATGTGTTGAGACCATTCCTTGATGATTTTGTCTTAGTCTACTTAGATGATTGTTGATTTTCAGTAAGACTGGTGAAGATCATGTCAAGCATGTGAAACAAGGTTTAGATGCCTTGAAGAAAGAGAAATTGTATTTGAAGATGTCGAAGTGTGAATTTGGGAAAACCTCTTTGGTTTATTTAGGTCATATTATAGGAGGGTGTAGAATTTCCCACTGTAGATCACCAAATAATGCAATATACTAAAGCAAAATACTTGATCCACTTCTACAAACAAACTTGCGGAAGCTTAATCGATTTTGAGCAAGATCAATTAGAACACATATAACAAATAATGAGAAATCAATCACACATGAACACAAAAGAATACTCTGGGGAAAGCCTCAGCTAAAAACCCCAATCTCTATATTATCATACAAATGGAAATATGTCCAGATTACACAAAGCTTTAGCTCACAAGCTATCCATTTCTTAGTACAATCCCTTAATGCTGCTCATAGACTAAATAGACACAACATATGCCTTCTCTCAGTCCTCCAAGCCTCCTATTTCCTTGCGTAGTTTCTCCTCGGTCCTCTGGCTACCACCTGTGTGAATTGACCTCTCACACAACTCACCAAACTTAGAAGTAACTGCACAATCTCCAAGGAATGAATTCCTTCTGCATGCAAGAGATATCCTCAATGGAATATTCCTACAACTGATAGTACACTGTCCCATCATCTGATCTCAACTGGGTCTCTGACTGAACTGACATGCATGAGTTATTTATGAGAGAATATTCAATTATCTAAAGTGCAATAGTTACATTCATGCATGCATTAAGTAACTAAACTCACAATCAGTTCCACAAATTGTTGGAACTAATCTAACTGGATTTAACTCAGTTAACTGAGCTAACTAATTACAACTCAAAGTACAACTCATCCTGATCTCCTTAATCAAGGGATAACTTCCTCAATCAAAGGGGAAACTGTTGAATGTCTTCACATAGACTTCATGTTTGATTTTCTACAACTAATTAACTCAAGATGAAGTAATTAATTATTTTACAAACAACTGCTAAGATCAAATTCGAATTTTAATTCTCAATTTTAGTTCAGGGACTAACTAAAATTGGAATGTATACCGAAATGCTATTTATAGCAGTGCTATTTTTAGCACTTCTATTTTTAGCATTTCTTGTTGCTATTTCAACAGATTCCTTTCAACAAGAAAGGGATTATCAGTCACCCCAATCCTACCTTTGTGGAACTCGAACTTGCATTTTGACAATGCCTTAGTCAAAATATCTGCATCCTGTTCCTCGGTCAAAACATACAGCAACAACATGATCCTCTTCACCACACAGTCTCGAAGATGATGATATTGAATATCGATGTGCTTGGACCTATCATGAAATACTGGATTCTCAGAGGGTTTGATACAACTTTGATTATCGCAATAGATCACAGTTAGATCCATCCTCCGACCAAACAATCCAACTAGAATCTTCCGCATCCAAATGGCCTCACATGCTGCCTGACTGGCAGCCATGTATTCAGCCTCTACTGAGCTAAGTTCAACTGACCTCTGTTTCCTTCTGTACCAAGAAACTGGAGTTGAACCAAGGTTGAAGATTCCTCCTGAAGTGCTCTTCCAGTCTGATGGACTCCCTGCTCATTCTGCATCTGTGAAGCCCTGAAGCTTCACTCCCTCTGTCCGTCTGTACCACAATCCATACTGAGATGTGCCTCTGAGGTATCTCAACACATGCTTCATTGCCTTCCAATACAGCTTAGTAGGCTGAAGCATAGATTGACTCAGCTGGTTCACCGCAAAGCACAAATCTGGTCATGTGTTCACTAGATACATTAATGAAACCGCAAGCTGTCGATAAACAATAGCAGCTACTACCTCACCTGAAGTAGCATCCTCCTTCCTCCAGTTACCAACTAGAGGAGTCTACATGGGCTTGCACTTATCCATGTGGAATCGCCTGAGTATCTCATTGGCATACTTTCCTTGAGACACAAACACTTCCCCATCCGTCTGCCACACTTCCATGCCTTGAAAGTAGTGCATAAGACCCATGTCTTTCATCTTGAACTCTCTTGCAAGATCCTCCTTGCAAGACTTGATCAACTGATCATCACTTGTCAATATCAGATCATCAACATAAAGAATAATGATCAATGGCTTACCTTCTACCATGATGTGGTAAAATTTTCCATTTGCTTCACTCTTAGTGAAGCCCAACCCAGTGAAATAGTTGTCGATACTGGTGTACCAAGCACGAGGTGCTTGCTTCAGCTCGTACAAAGCCCTCTTGAGTCGGCACACATGCGACTCGTGATCGAAGGTCTCAAAACCTTCTGGCTGCTCAATGTACACCTCTTCCTCAATCTTCCCATTGAGGAAAGCAGTCTTCACATCCATCTGATGGATCTTCCAACCCATCTGAGCTGATAGTGCCAACATCGATTTGATAGATGCGTACCTTGCTACAGGAGCAAAATTCTCATCGTAGTCGATCCCCTCGACCTATGAGAAACCACAGGCAACAAACCTTGCCTTATGTTTCTCAACACTGCCATCAGTTGCCTGCTTTACCTTGTAAAGCCATCGGGAACTCACCACTGATTTGTCTTCTGGTCTTGGGACAACATCCCAAACACAGTTCCGAACGATTGAGTCGCACTCCTCCACCATTGCATCAACCCATACTAGTTGTTGCACTACTTCCTCAAAGGAAGAAGGTTCGGTATCTACACACTCCCCAACTAGGGCCATGTAACCATTGTACCGCTCAGGGGACCTCCTCTGTCTGCATTGAGAAGATGGATGTCCCACATTCTCTCTCACATCCAGCATCAACCTATCAGTTTCCCTTGAGTGTTTCCGCCCATCTCTGGAAGACTCAGCATGAGTGGATGTCTCCACTCCCGGATCCTCTGCATGTGGCTGCTCCACATCAGTCTAAGGCTCCTCCTCCTTAGGAACTAAAATTTACTCCTCTGCATGCAACTTGAGCTCCCTCTCAAGTGATACTCGCATGGCTTTCTGCTCAAAAAACTTCAGATCTTTGTGTACCACTGTCCTCTGACTGGTAGGCAAGAATACCCGATAGTTGTGGGGTGACCTGTATCAGTGTACCCCACAAGTATTCCTAACTCAGCTGTTGGATCTAGCTTCTTCCGGGCATCTTTGGTCACATGGCAATAAACTGATGATCCAAAGATCCTGAAGTGACTCACATGTGGTCTCTTCCCAAAAAAAGCCTCCATTGGTGTCTTCATTCCCAGTATACAATGTGGGCTTTTGTTCTGTAAGTATATTGTTGTATTGCATGCCTCAGCCCACAAATGAAGTGGTAGGCTTTGGTCATGCAACATCGCTCGATCTGGTCCCATAATTGATTGGTTCTTCCTTTCAGCCACCCCATTCTGCTATGGGTTATGGGGTGCCGTCAACTCCCATTTAATTCCTTCTATTGCGCAGAAGTCCTTAAACTGTTGGGAGACATACTCTCCACCATTGTCACTACGCAAGGCCCTTATTTTCTTTCCAGATTCTCTCTTTGCCAAGGCTTTAAACTCCCAAAACCTTGAGAAGGTTTGATCCTTCTTTTGCATAAATTAGATCCAACATCTACGAGAAAAATCATCAATAAAAATAACATAGTACCTTTGTTTAGTGGTGGAGGTTGTAGAGAATGGTCCACATACCTCTGTATGAAATCACTCTAGGATTTATCCAGCTCTACTGTCTCGATCCTGAAAGGAATATTTCGCATAGTTACCCAAGGTACAACCTTTGCATGTATCCATTTGCTCCAATTTTCCCTTGGGAAGTTCGATAGAAATTTACTGCATGATCTTCAAGACCCCATGGTGCAAATGGCTCAATTTTCCATGCCATAGCTCGCCAACATCTTGGCTCTGCACCAACTCTGGTTTGGAACTCAATGCAGCACAATCTTCTACCTCCAGCTTGTAGAGATTCTTTACTCGAATCCCAATCCTCTTGGTCTATCCAGTGTCGATATGCCTCAGGAATGCCTTTCCTTTACTAAAGACTACATCATAGCCTTTGTCTTCCAGCATAGCGACGGACACAAGATTCTTCTTCAAACCTGGTACATACTTTACATCAGTTAGGGTGAGAGCAGCTCCATGCTCCCTCTAAAACACAACCATACCTTCACCTGAAACACAGTACTTTCCATCATTACCTATCTCGATCCACATCTGGAGATCCTTCTCATCTAAGGTACTGAAAAGATTCTTGTCGTTGGTCATGTGGAATGAAGCTCCACTATCCAGGTACCAAACACACCCCACCATCGATGAAACCATATATGCGATGAGGGTGAAATCCAATTCGAACTATGAGGCCAGTGCCTCACCATCTAATCCCTTCGAGGATCCCTTCTTGGATTTCTTCTATGGACAATTTGTAGCATAATGGCCCACCTCATGACAATGAAAGCATCTCACTTTCGATTTTTCAAACTTCTTCTTACCATGGGAAGAACTGGATTTGGCATGGGACACCTTCCCTTTCCCTTTCCTCGCCTTACTCACTAAGGCTAGCTTTTCTTCATCATCTTGCTTTGATGAAGATCCATCTCTAGTGCTTCTCTTGATCTCCTCCTGCATCAGATCCGACCAAAGTCGTTCCCAATCTAGCAGTTTCTCTCTTCCATTTATCGAGTCTTGGTAGCTATACCAGCTCTTAGGAAGACCGAGGAAAGCAAGACTCACCATGTCATCATTAGCTATTGTGATCCCTACACTTCCAAGCTCATCCCTACAGGTGGTGAGCTTGTTCAGATATGTAGAGATTGTGTCGCCCTTTTTACACTTGATTTTCCGAAGCTTGTCTTTCAGCGCCAGCTTCCTCTAATTGTTGTTGTTCTGATATAGATCCTTCAATGTTTTCCACGTTGAAAACAGTGTCTCCTTCCCATGGAGACTCGAGACTATGTGGTCTCGAACTCCCTCCAAAAGGATTCTCCTCGCTCTAGCCACACATTTCTTCCATTCCGCCAATTCTTGGGCATCAACAGCTACTGGCTTGGGGACTTCTTGATCAATGAATTCCTTCAAACCATTGTCCTCTAATACCGCTTCCATGCAATATTTCCAGGCTATATAATTCAAGCTGCCATCAAGGGCATACTCGAGTCTCAAACCGTTGAATGCCATTGGTGAAGTTTGAGATGTGATAAGAATTCGAATTCTATAATCAAGAACTTCAAACTTCAAACATATCCCTTCTTTGTATATTGTTCTTCACTTTGATCACCTTTGCTATGATACCATGTAGAATTTCCCACTGTAGGTCACCAGATAATGCAATATACTAATGCAAAATACTTGATCTACTTCTACAAACAAACTTGCAGAAGCTTAATCGATTTTGAGCAAGATCAATTAGAACACATATAACAGAGAATGAGAAATCAATCACACATGAACATAGAAGAATACTCTAGGGAAAGCCTCAGCTAAAAACCCCGACCTTTGTATTATCATACAAGTGGAAATATGTCCAGCTTACACAAAGAATTATCTCACAAGCTATCCAACTCTCAGTACAATCCCTCAATGCTGCTCATAGACTGAAGAGACACAAAATATGCCTTCCCTCAGTCCTCCAAGCCTCGTATTTCCTTGCGCAGTTTCTCCTCGGTCCTCTGGCTGCCACCTGTGTGAATTGACCTCTCACACAACTCACCAAACTCAGAAGTAAATGCGGAATCTCCAAGGAATGAATTCCTTCTGAATGCAAGAGATATCCTCAATCGAATATTCCTGCAACTGATAGTACACTATCCCATCATCTTATTTCAACTGGGTCTCTAACAAAACTGACATGCATGAGTTATTTATGAGAGAATATTCAGTTATCTGAAGTGCAGTAGTTACATGCATGCATGCATTAACTAACTAAACTCACAATCAGTTCCACAAACCGTTTGAACTAATCTAACTGGACTTAACTCAGTTAACTGAGCTAACTAATTACAACTCAAAGTACAACTCATCTTGATCTCCTTAATCAAGGGATAAATTCCTCAATCAAAGGGGAAATTGTTGCATGTCTTCACGTAGACTTCATGTTTGATTTTCTACAACTAATTAACTCAAGATGAATTAATTAATTATTTTACAAATAGCTACTAAGATCAAATTCGAATTTTAATTCTGAATTTTAGTTCAGGGACTAACTAAAATTGGAATGTATCCTGAAATGCTATTTATAGCAGTGTTATTTTTAGCACTTCTATTTTTACCATTTCTTGTTGTTATTTTCAACAAAGGGGGTGAATTGAATATTGATCCCTTAGTTGAAGTCATTGCAAATTAGCCTAAACCCAACAATGTAAGAGAAGTTAGGAGCTTTTTGGGAGTAGCCCAATATTGGAGAAAATTTACAGCTAACTTCTCACTTATTGCAACAACATTTCATGCTTTGACAAGTGTGAAACGGGTCTTTTAGTGGGGAGGCAAGTATCATAAGTCTTCAACACATTGAAATAAAAAATCAATATAACACCAGTTCTAGCACTTCCAGATCTTAAGCAACCATTTGAGATTCAAACCGATGCAAGAAATTATGCTATGGGAGCAGTTTTGATGTAGCATCGTTAGTGTAATAGCCTTGGTTTATTTTCCATGTAAAAAATAAATAAGACCAAGGTCATGGGAGGTGTATGTGTTGTGTTGTACACTATGTATGTGTATGTGTTGTACAGTATGATGATACAGGAAGGTACAAGACTTTTGGGCCCTTGCTATTGATATTGAGGGTTAAGTCGATTTAGTCTCTAGATGCCCTTCTTGTTGATATTGACAATTGAGGTGGTTTAGTCTTGGGATACCCTTATTGCTATTGAGGTTTGAGTTGGTTTAGTCTCTGGATGCCCTTGTTGTTGATATTGAGGGATGAGGTATTTTAGTCTCGGGATGCCCTTGTTTCTATTGAGGGTTGACGTGGTTTAGTCTCAGTATACCCTTGTTTCTATTGAGGGTTGAGGCAGTTTAGTCTCGGGATACCCTTGTTGCTCATATTGAGGGAGGAGATGGTTTAGTCTTCAGTTTCCCTTGTTGCTTAAAGTGAATGCACTGAGTGCTTTCCAGGTTTGGAAACTGAATCAGTGTGTGTACAGAAAGGACAAAGAACAAAGGAAAAGAAAAATAATCATTTCAAAGATAAGTATCAATATATAATTTCAGTTTTAATTATGCATGTGATCTATGACTCTAATTTATGATGGTCGCATGTGATTTATAATTTTGATTTATGATGGTTTCTTTTCGAGCTAACTAAATGTGATATGTTTATACATGATGATTTGGTAAAAGAGCTAGTTTATCTTGTTGTGACATGAAGTAAATAGGATTGCAGGTGTACCTTATTGACGAGCTACCAATTAAGTATGATTTGCATTTATTTCAATTCCTTTTGAGTCTAATGGAAATTATGTGCTTAGTACAGGAAAGAAGGGTAATTCTTGGTTTGGGTGGTTGAAACCAGCTACAAGGATTAGCAAAAGTGACAAAAGGAATTAGAATACATAGCAGTATGTTGGTAAAGCATTTAGGAGCAGAGCTATTATGGGACACTGGTATCTAATAGTGTCCATTGATTTCCATGAGCATGCTATGACCGATATGATGGTTTTGAGGAAGGGATATGCCTTGGTTTTTGGACCTTTTGATGCGAGGAAACCTTGCCAAGGTATGGATTTCCTGGGATAGGGGATGTCAGAGAACTTGGAAGGTTAGTGACTACATGGAAGGGGGTGTCTGGATTTCCCAAGGGACTGTGTAGAAAAGAAGGGAAGCTAAGGGGACGAATTTGTTTTGGTCATTATAATTTCCAGATGGAATCTGATGCACATTGGGAGTGTGCCTTGGAACAATGAGTCAATAATTGTTCGCTGAAGAAACAGGTAGCGCAAGGATTGTGGCGTGGGAAATTGGATGCAAGTTTGAATTTGGCAGTGAATTTTTTACTTCCTGGGAAGGAGGTGAACCATGGTGTTACTTTTGAGAGTGGAGGTGTAAGCCTCTGGATTACCTTGTTGTGGATGTAGGAATCATAACCTTTTATTTGTTGTTTAAAGAAAATGTGCATATGTATATATATGTGTATTTTATTGTGAATATTGTATTGAGTTAGATTTATATAGCTTCATAGACAATATGATTATTTTTTGGTTGAAGCAAATGCACATAAGTATATGTGGTTGTTATTGTAAATACCATAATGAGTTGTGTTATAAATCTCTAGTAAGCAGTATGTTGTCATGTTTTCAACAGTTGGTATAATGTAAATACTGCAAGGAGATGGGTTATAAATCTCCATAGGCAATATGTTTTATTTTCAACGGTTTGTTCATCATAGGTGTCATAAAAAACCGAGGATGGTGTTCCCCTAAGGGGGAGGGGTCTGTAACATTGCAAGGTCCAAAATCCAAGGCATATCCCTACCTCAAAACCATCATACTGGTCATAGCATGCTTATGGAAATTAATGGACAATATTGGGTACTAGTGTCCCACAATAGCCCTGCTCTTGAATGCTTTACCAACATATTGTTTCTTGTTCCAATTCCTTTTGCCGCTTCTGCTAATCCTTGTAGTTAGTTTCAATCACCCAAAGCAAGCATTACCCTAATTTCCTATACAAATCACATAATTTCCATTAGACTCAAAAGGAATTGAAATAAATGCAAATAATACTTAATTGTAAATCATCAATAAGGTACACCTGCAATCCTATTTACTTCTTGTCACAACAAGACAAACTATCTCTTTGACCAAATCATCATGTATAAACATATCACATATATAATGAGGCATGGATATGCCTTGGTTTTTGGACCTTGTGATGTTACAGACCCCTCCCCCTTAGGGGAACACCATCCTCGGTGTTCTATGAAACCTATGACCAAAAAATGCTGAAAGAAAAACATACTACCTATGGAGCTTTATAACCCAACTCGTTGCGGTATTTACATTATACCAATTTCTAAAAACATGACAACATACTACTTACTAGAGCTTTATAACACAACTCATTACGATATTTACAATAACAACCACATATACTTATGCACATTTTCTACAACTAGAAAATAATCATAATATCTATGGAGATTTATAAATCAATCTCAATGCAGTATTCATAATAAAATACACATATATATACATATGCACATTTGTTTTAACAAAAAATAAAAGGATATGATGCCGTCATCTGCAGCAAGGCAATCCACAGGCTCACACCTCCACCCTGAAAAGTAACACCAGGATTCACCTACTTCCTAGGAAGTACAAAATCCATTGCCAAAGTCACACCTGCATCCAATTTCCAACGCCACAATCCTTACCCTACCTTTTCCCTCAGTGAACAATTACCGGCTCGTTTTTCCAGGGCACACTCCTAATGTGCATCTATTTCCATCTGGCAATGATATTGACAAAAAAAATTCCATCCCCTGACCTTCCCTTCTCTACTACATAGTCCCTCGGGCAATCCAGTAACCCCCTTCCATGCAATCACTCACCTTCCAAGTTTCTCAGCATCCCCTATCCCAGGTGATCCATACCTTGGCAATGTTTCCTCACATCGTAAGGTCTAAAAACCAAGGCATGTCTCTCCCTCAAAACCATCATACCGGTCATAGCATGCTCATGGAAATTAATGGACATTATTGGGTATCATTGTCCCACAATAGCCCTACTCCTAAATGCTTTACCAATGTACTATTTCCTGTTCCAATTCCTTTTGATACTTCTGCTAATCCTTGCAGTTAGTTTCAATCACCCAAACCAAGCATTACCCTACTTTCCTGTACCAAGCACATAATTTCCATTACATTCAAAAGGAATTGAAATAAATGAAAATTATACCTAATTGGTAGCTCATCAATAAGGTACACCTGCAATCTTGTTTACTTCCTATCAGAACAAGACAAACTAGATATTTGACCAAATCATCATGTATAAACATATCACATCTGGTTAGCTCGAAACGCAACCATCCTAAATAAAAATCATAAATCACATGCAACCATCATAAATCAAAGTCATAGATCACATGCATAATTAAAACTGAAATAAAATATTGATACTTATCTTCAAATGATTCTTTTTCTTTGCCTTTGTTCTCTGTCCTTTCTGTACACACACTGATCGATTTCCAAACTTGGCAAGCACCCAATGCATTCTCTTTAAGAAACAAGGGAACCCAAAGATTGGACCTCATCCTCCCTCAATATCAACAACAAGGGTATCCTGAGACTAAACCACCTCAACCCTCAATAGCAACAAGGGTATCCCTAGACTAAACCACCTCATCCCTCAATATCAACAACAAGGGCATCCAGAGACTAAACCGCCTCAACCCTCAATAGCAACAAGGGTATCCCGAGACTAAACCGCTTGAATCCTAAATATCAACAAGAAGGGAATCCATAGATTAAATCACCTCAAACCTCAATAGAAACAAGGGTATCCCTAAACTAAACTTACTCAACCCTCAATATCAACAACAAGGACCTAGATGGTCCCGTACCTGCATGTCTCATCACAATGTACAACACATGCACATACACAATGTACAACACAACACATACACCTCCCATATAACTCAACCAGCGGAATGTACTCCTCCCATCTCCTATGTTGATGTATCACATACATCCTCAACATGTCCTCCAATATCTTATTGACCCTCTCTGTCTGTCCATATGTCTGCGGATGATAAGTTGTGCTGAAGGCCAACTCTATCCCCAAACCTACAAAAAACTCCTTCCAAAACTTGGAAGTGAACTTAGCATCCTTGTCTGACACAATCTTCCATGGAACACTATGTACCCTCACTACATCTCTGATGAATACCTATGTCACATCACTAGCTGAATATATATATTTTACTAGAATGAAGTGCACTACCTTTGTCAACCTGTCTACCACAACCATGATGGAATCATGTTGTCTAGATGTCCTCGGCAAACCTGTAATGAAGTCCATGGAAATGAACTCCCACTTCCACTCTGGAATCAAAATCGGTTGTAGTAGTCCACCTGGATGCTTACATTCGGCTTTCACCTGCTGATAGTCCATACATCTAGCCACAAACTATGCCACTTCTTTCTTCAGATTCGGTCAATGATAAAAATTCTTCACTATTGTCAATGTCTTTTGTTATCCTGGGTGACTTAAATGCAGTTTTGCATGAAACTATTGCAAGATATTCTTCTTGATCTCACTGTCATTCGACACATATATCATGTCCTTAAATCTGACCAAACCATCTGTTGTAAGATGATAGTCCACATCCTGGCCACCTGTACCCTTTTGTAACCTACGCATAAGCTTCATGTATCTATCATCCTGTTGTCCTGCTTGTAAAATCCGATCTTGTAAGTCTATCCCATAAGAACTCATAGTTGTTATGTGAATCACATGTACTCTCCTACTAAGAGCCTCTGCAACCCTATTCTCCTTACCTTTGATGTACTCGATCTCAAAATAAAACACACTAATCATGGCCAACCATCTGGATTTCCAGGCATTCATATTCGGCTGGTCAAATAGATACCTCAATCCACTGCGATCACTCATCAATACAAGCCTTCTACCAAGAATATAGTGCCTCCACATCTTCAATGCATGGATGATCACTGTTAACTCAAGATCATGTGTCAGATAATTCTGCTCGTGCTCATTCATTTTTTGTGACTCATAGCATACTACCTGTCCTTCTTACATAAGGACTCCACCAAGTCCTTTCTTGTAAGCATTTTTGCACACCAAAATCTATCTGGATCTTCAATCTTTAACATTGGAGCATTTGTCAACAACTGCTTCAATTTCTCAAAATTAACTACACATTTCCTCTATGTCATTTATTGCATACTCTGAACTAATTCTTGAATTTAATGGTGTCATTTATTGCCTTCATTAGGGTGAATGGTTAAAAACGCATGTAGACATGGTTGACACACATTTCACCTATTCTTGTGCAGGTATTATCCAACAATGGGATGTGTTGCTCCAGTGGAAATCAGTGGGTGATTGTTTGATGGGATATGTGTACTCCTGGATAGAATTCAATGGAATGTTTTGTAGTGTATTTTGACTTAATTTGTAATTCAAAGTTGGAGGTAGTTGAGACAGTATGTCTTGTCAACTTGTTATGTTAAGGTTTGGTCCAATCAATATATGGACCCATTTTGGACATAATTTAATTACTTACATAACTTAATATAAACTATTTATGTGCATTTTTTTTTTATGGTTTATGATGATTTTTTGATGGACGCGTGGGACCAATACTATAACAACTATTGGTCCCTGCACAAAAATAGAAGCCTCTCCCCTGTGTCGTGTAAAGTTTGTTTACTAACTAGGATTATCAAACAACGTGATTTTGATATGCGTCCAAAAAAGTTTGTTTGTTTGTATTTTTTTTTTTTGTGGAGCTCAAGGTGCATCTTTCCCTAGGTGGTTGGTTACTCATTTGGTTACTCATTATAGTAAGCATGGTTCTTAATGTTGTTCGGGTGCAGATTCTTTGAAATGTGAGATAAGAAAGGTTAAGCTAAATTGTTTTAACTTAATAAATTTGGATGGATGGATTTTTTCCTTTGATCTTCATCCGTCATGGAGGCTTCTCAAGATAAGCTGGATTTTATGGATTTTTATGTATTATTAAATCAATTAATAAACACTTCATGAAGAAATTAAAAAATTGAATTGTAGGTTGGTCATATCCTACATGTAAACATTGCCACATATTATTATATGTTGTGATTAACAAGGAAAAAATCCTTCCACTCCTCACCAATAAAGTTTGTTGTCGTATGCCATGTGTTAATTTATGGAAAATCCCTTGAAACACCCTGTTGTTGTAACAAAGGCATTTGAATTGAATGAACCAACTCTATAAATAATTTGTGATTGTTTTGTTGAGATACCAGTTACAAATATTGGGTTTGATTTTTGGTTACTTCCTCATAAATACTTGAGGCTTTGATATATATTGTTAGTATCGTTAGAGTTAAAAATGTGGGCATCTTGGAGACATTTTTTCACTCTTTTTCAGATTTGGTATATTATTGTTATTGGAAAATCATCTCATGCTAGATCATAGTTCCTCTCTCTTCATCAATGAAGTCATCGACATAGAATCAACTAGTTTCTTCACCATTCACATTGGCACTTTATTGTAGAAAGAATTGAACTCATTGAGTGATTTGTTAAGGCACCTAGAGCCTGTTGCAACAAGGATCTCTCAATGTGATTTGGATTTCAATAGAATGAGAAAGCTTCACAATAGATTAAAAGGTTGCATGACCTTCTCTTAAAAGAATTTCTAGTAGTGAAAAAGTAAACAATACTAAGTTTTGATGTATTTTATAGTAGTTTAACTTTAAAGTTCAAGAAGCATTTAAAATCAATTCCTTCAATCCTAGTAGAGCAATACAAGTAGTTGTATCTAGAAATGCAAAGGGAAAGCAATCGAGTTTCAAGCACTACTTCTACATGCACCTCTCAAGCTCCAAAGCTCCAACTAAGAGCTTCCTCATTGAGGAAGCCCTTATAGTCAGACAAGAACAAGCCTTTGCAACACTTGAAAAGATGGTGACCAATGTAAAAGTCAAGTCTTTTTCCCGCACCAACGATGTTTCTAAAGGTGAATCCGAAAAAAAAAAAAAAAAAAAAAAAAAAAAAAACTTCTTAAGAGAGTATTTACCAATCAAATGTGAGAGATGTGAAACAAACAAGAAGGCAATGAACATTCAACTATGTTTCCTTTCATTTTCTAAAGCTTCTCTTTCCATATTTTGATTGGATGTGGTCATGTCTTATTTTTTACGTTATATACATTGTTAGATGAAGAAGAAGTTAATCAAAGACAGATAAAATTAATATTGCACATAATGAATAGATGAAGAGTTATATTAAGAATTATTTCAACCTTCATAATAATATATGAGTAAGTTCATCTTAAAATATGCAATTCTATTTATAGATATGGCTTTTAAACTTCTTATTGAAGTTTTGATGGAATTTTAAAGTGTGTAATTTTATTTAACAAGAGGAATAACTACAATACAGTATAGATAGTCCCTGCCTCTACTGCTAATTAATAGATTAACACAATGTGGGGTCCAATTTTTTTCATTTTTTTCTTTTTTTATTCCCTCATTCACATAACATCTACACTCTGCACAACTTCCTCCACACACACTTCCTCTGCACGTACTTCTTCCACACACACTTCCTCTGCATGCCGCACAACTAAAGCGGCCAAAAAACATGGAAGTACAGATAGAAACAATGGACGATATGTTGTCTTGTAAACTTATTGATTTCATTTGACACTTGTAAAAAAAAAATTGTATGGTTTACAATTTGTGTAATAGTCAATTATTATAAAATTTAAATTTTATTATCCCACATGAACACTATTAGCTTTGTGCGGAGCTTCCTTATGTAGAGCTCTCGTTATAATCTAAAATAACTAAGCTAATATCATAACTTGGCAATGTCCTCCGGATCTGCATGGCCATTGTGCGGAAGTTCAATTCATTTTGTGCCTCCACACAACTAGTTGAACTTCAGCACAATAATATTTCACACCATGAATATAATTTGGATATATTAATTAACAGCGTAATAGATTCCAATAACTTTGACATATAAAATTTCAACATTTAATTGATTGTTTCTGTATAGTATTAAGTCGTTGCATACAACCAACAATTTGAATAAGCATTAGATATTAACTTTCATATGCATTTAATCAACCCAACTAATTTGTGAAATAGTCTTCTGATGTATGAAAAATCTTCACAGTGGGAATTTTTCTACATTTTTGAATTTATATTTCAGTTCTCACCACCTGGTTTTCTGAGACATTATTTGTCCACAAAATTCGATGTCCATTGCACGTTGAAATGTAGCACCTGCATTGACTAGCCCAAATGGCATTCTTTAGAATGCAAACGTGCCCCACTTGTTACGGAATGTTGTTTTTAATCTGTTAAGCTCTGATACTAGAACTTGGTTGTAACCTAAATAACCATCGATCAAGGAGAACATCTCTGACCTTGATATTGTCTACAGTATCTATTCTATAGATGACACATGGTATTTATCTTTGTCCGAGGCGTGATTCATGTTTCAGAAATCAACACACAAGCAGATTTCCCCATACTTCTTCCTTACTGGGACTAGATTAGATACCTAGGTTGAATGTCACACTTTATAGATGATCTGAGCATCTAGCAACTGCCTCAAATCCTTTTGAATCATGGGCTCAAGTGTCAGATGTACCTTACGCAACTTTTCTTGAAAAGGATTGTCCCCTTCCTTGATCGGGATAACATGCTAGATTATTCATGTGTCATATGTTTTGAGCTCATCATATGTACACGTGAAAACATCTTGGTACTGCTTTAATATACATATGAAAGCTTGTCGTTACTGTGATGTGAAACAAGTACCGAGATTGACAAACTTCAGATCCTTTTTCTATTCCAAGATTTATTTGTTCGCGTGATGGCGTTGAATTGTGGTTGCATTGATTAGCCCTTGAAAGCAATCTACAAATAATACAACTTTTCCAATGATACCATGCCCTTCGAAATGGGCTTTTATTTATTTGTGTTAGCTTCATCTTGCAACACCTTTTCATGCTCGTCTTCAAGTTCAGTATCTATTGGTCATCATTGAAAACACGTAAATTAGTGATATTGTCGAGGACAAATGGTTTAAAAATAATTTCAACAGGAAAATCGTCCCTAAGCAATGATAACCTCGTTGTAGGTTTTAACCCTGTGCATAAATTACCTGCATACAAATTCTAAAAAACTGAAAATAAACAATGGCGAGAACATAAAACATAAAACAAATATACACAGATATTTCCCCTGGATTCCAAAACCAAGACTACCAGATTGATTTTTCATTATGTTCCTTTCAATGTTACAATACATATATATACATGCTGAAGCATCCATAAACCCGAATCCATTAACCCTAGATTAGAACATAATCGTAGTTCCCTTGACTGAATCTACAAAATACCATGGATAGAAAACCATCATGCCCAAAGCCATGTGTAAAATCCATGCACAAAACCATAGGTACATCCACCTACCTAATATAGGGTCCAAAAAAAAATTCTTGGGGCACTACTCCAAACCTCGTGTAGGGGGACTATCGCCCCCCTTCTGACCCCCCATATTGCGCTTGGTGTAATGTATAGGGGGGATACCGCCCCCCCTATGACCCCCTTGCACATGGGGTAGTCATGGAAAGAATATAATACACACCCAACATTCTCCCACTTTTATGAGAATGGCTATAGCAAGTACCTGGGTCAAAAAGCTTTCCTCAAAGCTGCCAAAACTTCATTAACTAAAAGAGAACCGAAAGAGCGGGTCCCAGGTGTCCATCTTCCATATGTGCAGGGGACCACTGATAAGATTGTTAGGATTCTTAAGAGGCATAATGTCCCCTCGACCTTTAGACCCCTCAGCACCATTCGTAAATCCCTCAGATTTGTGAAGGATCCTATCGACCCTAAGGACTTGAAAGGGGTTTATATTATTCCTTGTTCCTGTGGGACACCCTATATTGGTGAGACTGGTCGCTCCATTAATCAGAGGATTAGTGAGCATGCAGCTGACCTCAAGCATAGGAGAACCAAGTCTTCCGCTTTAGCTGAGCATGCAGAGAGTACCAAACATCATGTTTGCATAGAAGAGGCGAGTGTTATCGCTAAGGTTTCGCAATTCCATCATCGCAAATTTAGGGAAGCCCTTGAGACTGAGAAAAGACCGAACAATCTCAATAGAGAAGACGGATGGAAGATCAGCAGTTGCTGGATCCTAGCCCTCTCTTCCTAGTCGTTTTCTTCCTGTCCTCCCCTCCCTCCTTTTTTTTTTTTTTTTTCTTTCCATATCCTTCTTTTTTGGGCCTTTAGTCTTTGTTGTGATTTTGAGTCCCGGCCCTCTCCTCTTGAGTCGCTCTTCAAGGTTTTGTTATCTATTATAAGATATGTATATAGGATATTTAGGAGTATTATGATAACACTATTATATTAATCCTTTCAGATCTCTAATAATAACCTGATATCAATTTAGGATATTATGATAGTTTAAAAAAAATAATAATAATTAATTTTAGAAGTTATATGATAATATATGGTAAAATTTTAGGGTTTAATTATTCTTATTTATTTATTTTAATTTAGAAGTTATTGATAAGATATTATGAAAAAAATTTAGGGGTTAAATTATTCCTATTTATTTATTTTTTTTTTATTATATATAACTAAACTTTGTAATAATCTACTTAAATTAATTTCTATGATAATTTTATTTTATAATTAATTTATAAAATAATTCCCTTATTGTTATATATATATATAAAAATAACTATATTCATTTGAAGAATTTTTAACTAACTAATAATTTAAATTAATTCATTAATTTACTTTTCAACTAACTACTAATTAAATTAATTATTTATTTTATATAGTCCCTTTAAATAAGAATATAACTAATTAACTTTTTGATATTTATTTAAATTAAATTAATTATTAAAATATAGGTCATGCCATTAATCTTGTCCATCTATCGTCTCTTGGTCAAATTTAGCCGTTTGATGTTCTGCTCCGACTATTTAATATGCAAAGCTAGATCTAATTCTTCAACTTGTCCTGACGATGAACCACACTGGTTGGTTCGAAACGCGTCAACAAATGAAATGTTATGTGATTTACGCTGAAGAATCTCTCATAAATTTGATATGGATCACAGAAGCCTCAATTCAATAATTCTCCCACTTATTTTTTTCTTTCCACAAGGGGCCTAAGGAGAGCTTAGCCATTGATCAAGCCCTGCAACACCCATTGTTTCTCTACACCAAGAGAACTTCTCAGTGCTCACAAACTTTATCAATGCATCTGCAGTATTCTTCAAAGTATCCACCTTTATCAGCAACACCATTTTGTCCTTAACCATATCCCTTACAAAGTGATACTGAACATCAATGTGCTTTGTCTTTGAATGATAAACAGGGTTCTTTGCCAAGAAAATTGCACTTTAGCTGTTACAGTCTATCCTTATAGCTCATTGTACTAACTCCATACTTGAACACAATCTCTGAAAACAAACTGCTTCCTTGCTTGCATGAGTGGCTGCCATGCATTCTACCTTTGTAGTTGAAAGGGCCACTATAGACTGTCTCTTACTTATCCAACTGACTGCACCTCCAAATAGGTTAAACACATACCCACTTGTAGATCTTCTCTGATCTAGGTCTCCAGCCCAATTTGCATCAACAAAGCCACATATGTCCAAAACTTTGTCCAATCATGGTCTTCCTTGGTAGCACAAACCATAATCACTAGTGCCACACAAATATCTGAAAACCCGCTTCACTGTTGTCCAATTCTCCTTCCCTGGTTTTGACATAAACCTACTCAATACTCCCACTCCATGTGCAATATCTGGTCTAGTATAGACCATTGCATACATCAAGCTATCGACTGCACCTGCATATGGAACACAAGACATGTCCCCTTCCTCTTCTTGTTTGGGGACATTGTTCAGTAGATAAATTTACACCTACAAGAATAGGAACCTTCACCGTTTACTATCCTGCATATTAAACCTCTGCAGTATTGACTTGACATGCTTCCTCTAGTTTAACCAGAGCTTCCTCTTTGCTTGATCTCATTTAATTTCTAGCCCAAAATATAGTTTTCAGCACCAAGATCTTTCGTGTCGAATTTGGAAGACAATTGGGTCTTCAAATCTTGGATAATTTATTTGTCATTTCCAACAAGCAACATATCATCCACATACAAGACCAGATAAATAACATAGTCACCAATTAATTTAAAATACACACAGTGATCTGCTTTGCGTCTAGTGAAGCCAAGTCCCTGTATAAATGTATCAATTTTTTTATACCACATCCTTGGTGTCTATTTTAACCCATATAGAGACTTTTTTAACTTGCATACTAGTTCTTTCTTACCCTTCACCGCAAAGCCTTCAGGTTGCTTCATGTAGATCTCTTATTCCAAATCCCCGTGAAGAAATATTGTCTTCACATCCATTTGTTCTGTTAGGTTCCTATACCAATAGGTGTCATTTCTCATGATTGACTGTGGAAATACCAAATATGATCATCCTTTTAATGCTGCAAAGGTTCCATATTTTCACTAAATCAAGATTCAGATAAAGAGAAGAGAAAGGAATCCCAAAGAAAGACCAACAAAGTGGCTTGTTAAAACATGCAATCAGAGAAGTGCAATCACTGACTTTCTCACAGTTGATGAATAGCCAGACAATTTATTCCTAGCTAGATCATGTTTAAATTTGTTGTTTTAGAATAGAGAATAAGATTTTCTCAAACAGTTCAAGCTTGGCATATCACTAGATTAGATAGAGAATTAAAGGGCCCAACTGCTCAATCTGAGCCCTTGGTTGAAATAAGGATAGATTTAGATAGGAGGGCAGCCAAAAGAAAAGAGGAAAAGCAGGGTTTGCTAGCTCAAATGCACCCAATCAAAGGAAGAAAAAATGTTAGGTATTTTAGGTTGGGTAGGCAGATAATTATGAGGTTGCAGAAAGCAGAGTGATGTTTAGTTTAAACAGTATCACCAGCATCATGGCAAAGTGGCTACAAGTTCAATGGAGCATGACTGACTTCCCCTTTCATTTCCCCCACAAATTTCACTAACATCCCCTAAGGATATTGAGATCTGCTCAATAGTCCTAATCCATTTTCATTTTTGAAAGATACTAAACAAAACATTGTCTTTGCTTGGTAAACACAAGCCACATTTCTTGTGTAAAAATAATCATCTCATTTCCCCTTCATCTCCTAAAAAATCTAAGTTTTACCCTATAAACTTAGCATTTCCCTATCACTTGTCATATTAACATCCTAACTTTAGTATATAGCTCCTATATTAATGTTTCCCTACCCCTACTGTGTATTAAAAGCAAGAAACCCCAAAATATTATATATATCCCACCCTCGCCTAATATGGCTATGGTTCAAATAGTCCTTGGGAACCATTGGTCCATCTGGGGCCAATGATAGCCCACCATGTGTCCCACTAGGATTTGTTAGACCTCTAGTCAAATAAATAACCATACCCACCACGCCCGCACAATAAACCTATTTAATTAACCTTTGGTTAATTAAAATGTCATGTCCGCTCCGCACTGATCAAATAAACTAAAGTTTCAAACCCACCGAACCTTATGAAAATTAAAAAGTTATTGCGCGTTGTTCTGTTAAACCCCTGACAACTTACCTTCCCGTCCACCGTCGGATCACCTTCTCCAGATCCAACGGTCCTCGTTCATATCGGAAGTACCCCAACGTCAGGCCGTTAGCACCCGATGGTCGGTGGTTTTCCTGTCGTACATAGGGACACTTGGCGCGTTCCCGTTGCATCGGGTCGGTGCTAACAGAAACCACCCCCGTACCAAAGACGGTCCGATGGAAACCGGATACCGCCCTCCGTCCTTCCGCCCGATGTCACCATCCCGTCAGCCAGCACGTCATCATCCGCGATGCCCCTCCCGCCGTCGTGTCTGCCATGTCACCCCCTTGTCAGTAAGCCATGTCAGCGACCACGTCATCCTCCGTACCCCGCTACCGGACAAAGCAACGTCATGCTGACGTCATCCCCAAAATGCGCCAAAAAGCCCGAAAAGTCCAAACTTTTATAAAAAACACGGGAAAGTGGTTGTTTTGTTTATTTTCGAAGCTCGTTGACTGCGCAACCCTGCATGCGATTTTACGACGAATTGGCCACCGCTGCTGCACAATTCGTCACCCAGCTAAGTCAACTCCATTGTGCATCACTTCAGCTCAACCTGCAGTTTCCACCTTACCTTAGGCACCCGTAAACCAGGTATTTACCCCACAGTCGTCCTTCAACCCTGTTTTTAAGCAATTTCTCCGGTAAAATCACCTCAAAAGTTAAATTTAAGTCAAATAATTGTTACCTGTGACCTTTGCACTAAAAACAATCACTATCCGACCATTGTTACTGGAGAAAACCTGCAAATTCTGCCTGTAACCTCTGCAAATCGCCCGAGAGACTTCAGTTCGAGCCCGCCTTTCGCCTCTGAAATTGTGTAAAATTACCAGCAAGAGAGAATTCTTCCCCTGTTTCTTCCAAAGTTCCAAGCTACTTGTGTAATTTCCTGTGAGAAACCTAAGCCACTGTTCTGTTGCCTACTACCCCAAAGAGTTCTAAACCCAAGGTCAGGGTCACTTAGTAACTTGAAAGGGAGGCTATCTTCATAGTCTTGTCCAACCTCCCCACTACAGTTTGCATAATTCACCTTTTACTCCATGAATGCTACCCAGTGAGGTCACCACAAGATAAATTTCAGCCTACAAGATCCTGACAAAAGTCTTAGAGCCAGAGTTATCTTTTCTGCTGTTCCATAAATCTACATTCCAGTCAAGACACAACCAATTAAAGTATGGATGCTCCAGTGGCTCTCAACATTGCCCCCTTGAATGCACCACATAAGGATTTGGAGTGGCTACCTCTGGCAGATAGGGACTCCAAATTAACGACATGATGGGTCTCAAGTCTCACCTGCAAACTTTTTGTCAATTCAGAAATAGCCATAGAAATAACACTGATGTCCTGAGAATCTGGGAATCCAACATGCCCATCTACTACATCCCTTCAGTCAATGTTCTGCCTAACTTCATTCATCTATGCCATGCAAACTATGATCCCACACAAAGAGCAATCCTCACTCCAGATGGATCTGTATTGTTCTACATTACTCCTCAATCCATAAATGAAATGCTGAACTTTGAGCCACCTCAGCCTCTGGTTCCTCTCACAATGAAACTCCTGCTTGATCAAGGTGAAAAACTGTCTAGTTCAGAAATAGCAAGAGTAGGTCAATTGTTCATGCAACCACAGTGCCAGGCAGATCATCCTCCACCCTATCATCAAGTCTCATTCAATGAAACAGGCAAACTCCTAATAGATATGATATCCTACATTCTAGGATGCAAAACCAGTGAGTTTGTGGATGAAACTATGTTTGTGCAAATGTCCATGTTCACTCCAGGACAGCCCCCTGTTGTCATGTATGACTATGCCACCTTCATAGCAAACAAAATACATGAGCAATTCATGATGTTGGAGAGAGAAAGAGTGTTCAAATATAGCTCTTACATATACCATCTGTTGCTATACTATCACCCTGATAGTTTTCAAGTCCCTCTCAAGAAACTAGACTCCAAAGGAGAGAGGAGATATGTTATCTTCTAGACCTCAATTTTCCATGAAGTCCACCTCTCACCCTATACATATTGTGAGTTTATTGATATGTTCATTTACCCAACCACTTGCCTGTTGATGATGACTCCTCCTGGCAGGCTCACTGCTGAAATGCAGAGAATTCTACATCTTTCAAGGGGCTACAACATTGGTGATTGGTACTTCTACCAAAACCATACAATGATCAGGATTTATGGTTGTGATTTGCCCCCCTACAAACTGCCAAGATATGTCCCCATGAGACTTTTTTCCTTGGAATATTTCAGGCAATTTAGTAGTGTAGATTTGACTCATTTCCATGCCAAAAACAAGAAGGCACAGCTCAAGATTAGACATCAATTGGGTCCTTTTGTTTTCAATAAAATGGAAGAAGCCTAGAGTGATGTAGACAAGATTCTAAGGGAAGAACTCATGCTGAAACAACGCTTCATTTGGGCACCATATGACCCTGAACACTTCATAAGCTATAGAAGAGTAAAAAACAGGCTTTCAGGATATGTGCACCAGCCAATCCCTTATGCAAATCGACAAGAATGGGTAGAGGGCACACTAATTGAAGATATTACTGAAGAAGAAAGATTAGAAAAAGAAATGAAAGATTATGAGAAGAGAATTGACCTGGATTATTTTGCACACGTCTCTTTCACACAGCCTCAACATATTGGAGCAAGCACATCAGCTACTACAACTTCACAACAGCCGACTCAAGAAGCCACTCCACCTGCAGGGAAAGGTAAAGAAATTCAGCATTCAGAGCAGCAGAGTACAATGGCAGAACAACCATCTACAAATCAGGAAAAGGGTCAAGAACAAGGCCCTTCAACCCAAGTAAAGGCAGCTGAAATCCCTGTACTACAAACCCCTCACAATGAAGAAAGAGCCAAAAAGAGGGACAGACCTGAAGAGACACCTACAGGGGCATCTACAGATCAGCAGGGTGAGAAAAGACAAAGGCTAAACCCCTATTCTGAGGAGGAATTCACTGAAGAAACAACAGGTAACATCAGGGGTGAGGGAACTCCTGAACAGCAGATTCCTCCAATTTTGGAAACATCGACCAATTCCTTTCAGCAGGAGCAAGAGAGACAGCCTGGTGTGGAGGTTTCATCCATCAAGCAATAGAGCAAGCAGGGCTCGGATATCAAGAGAGCATTCACATAAATTAAAGCTAGAAATGAACCATTGGGGTTTCAGCTTTCTAATCAACTATTAAGAATGGCTCCTACCAATCAACAAAGGCTGATGGCAGCCTATGATATGCAGGCAAGGAAGATGACTCTTAGTCACTTCAGGCCCACTGTACAACAGCCACAGTCAGCTGCAGATTATATTAGAACCAATCTGGAAGTTCTTGCCAAAGACATCCATCCAATAGACCAGATTGAGTTGCACAAACAGGCTGGAGAAATGGTATACTCCACCTTAGCAAACAAAGCTCTAATAGCCCATATACTGCAAAATTCATTATATAACACATCTTCCCAATTAGAGCTAGAGAAAGCCTCCTCATTGGCCAAGGATAATAGAATAAAATCCTTGGAAGAAATCATTATAGAATTGGGACATGATCCCAAGGATCCCAAAGGCACACAGGCCTTAATAAGGAAAAAGGAGGAGGACATAGTAGCCCTGAGAAGACAATGGAAGCTGCCAGCTACAATACATCCTCAAACCACAGAGGTGGAACAGCAAAAGGAAGAAGAGGATGTGGTCAGCTTACTAATGAGGATGAACCAAAGACTGTTGGACACAGAAAAGGCCTTGGAAGAAGCTCTACAAGGAAAGCAGCAAGAGTTGGCCTCTCAGCCAGCCCAAACAGCTCCAATTCTCACAGCTCCTTCTCCAACAGTCACTACAACAACACCTCCCCTTGATCCAGCATCAACAGCAGGTACCTCAACTTCAGCATCAGCTACAGCAAGTGCACTACAGGAGGCTAGCTTGAGCATGGAGGAAATGATGAAAGAAATAAAAGCTTTGGAGACCTAGATGGCAGAACTGAAGGAAACCAAGGAAAAACTAGCCAAAATTGAGGTTAGTTATGACAAGTCAAAGATGACTGTAGCAGAGAAAACCAGGGAAGTAAAGGCCCTAGAGAATAAAATAAAATCCTTGGAGAAGGACCTCACTCTCCATAGAACCCTGACAGAAATAAAGACCATTTTGTGGGATAAGATTGGCCAAGCTATTGCTGATCAGTGGACAACAATACAAACCATTTTTTATCAGATAGAGTTGATAGGAGTGGCTCAGTATGAAACTCAAAAGGCCAGGGTATTATTGGCCAATAAGCCTGAGCAAGCCAACCAAATGATTCATTTTTGAACACTCATACTAGTGAACAGTTAGCATCTCTGGAAATTCATAATAGGACAGAGACTATTTTAAGAGTCAAGAAGGTGCTAACTATGAGAAATTTTGTTCAGACAGTAGAAAGAAAATGCCAGGAAATGCAGGCAGATATAGAAGCCTTCAGACATAAATTTGCAATGTTATAATGCAAAGGTTTACCTAGCTTGGTTACTAACAGTGGGAATTTGTTGAAGCAAGAACAATATGCTCATAGGTTAAATACCTATGTGCAAAATCAAATTACAACATCATCGAGCAGCACAGAAGAGATAGTGCCTCCCTCTGGACAGAGTTTGTATGATAAACTGGAAAGTTTGTTTTTCATTGAGCATGAGGTGGCACATCTTTTTTATTTCCAACCAAATTATTACAGGTACACTGAAGCTGATGAGACACTAATCAAATTAAGAAAGCATCAATTACCAACAGAGCAGTGATGGCAGAGCATGCTGGAGGTTTTACCAAAATAAGTTGAGTTCTCCTTTTTTGTAAATTGTTGGCATTACAGTTAAAAGGTAATATCAGGAAAAATCAAATCAGTTGAGGGGAAGATTCGCGCCAAAAGATGAAACAAACTCAGGCACAGGTGGCAAAAGACAGCACAACAAGAATGAACATCAGGGAAGTGGTCATCAACCGACTATCAAAGTCAAAAAGTCAGCAATAAGCAGGACACCTAAGGCAGCCAATACAACATATTTATTTCCTCAGTTATTGCTGCGCGGTTTTTTCTACATCAGTTATTGCTTCTGCCAGAGTAGATGGATAAATTTATGTCTAGAAATTTCCCTACGGGATATTTTGTAAACTTCTTATAGATACTTTCAAAAGAGATGTATTGTTGTTGGTTGATGAATATCATTCTAGACCTGCTTTGTAAATTTGAGAATTCTTCTGAATAAAATTGCCGGATGTTGTGTTGGTGAATTTGCTGGATGTGGAATTAATGGTTGAAGGATGTGTTGCAGAATTCTTGTGTTGATGCATGGATCAATAAGTTTCCTTTACTCTTGAGTTACTGTATTTGTGTTTTATTTATCATATGAATACCATGTTCTAAATTATAGGAAGAAAGGATAACCCAGAATTTACTAGCTGTACTCTGTGTTCAATTCCTGTAGTTTTCTATGTTTTCCACAGGACTATCATGGGCAAGAATTCTTAAATGCTCTTGTCTCCCTGGTTCTCACACACTAAATATCATCAAGGAATTCTTAATTGCTCCCTGATAATGTTTACACAATTTCCCTCTGTTAACATAATTAAAGCTTCTTGATTGCCTTTCATTTCTTGACTTCATTTCATACTACTTTTAGCTTCAATATTGTTCTATGTTTAGCTATCTTTCTCTGCAATCTTCCCATTGCCAAAGAAACCATATCTAGAAGTTTATTTCATTAGACTCCATCAACCCAATGGTCTGAACTTTTCTCAACTTACTACCTTATTCTACTGAATGTCATCTTCCAAACACCAAACAAAACTTGTGTTTCATAACTAGCCCAACATACAATCAAACAAATCTAAATCACAAAGAGAGAGCCCTCTCTGGTTACAGATTGGCTAGGATCTGCAGCTGAAAGACTGGTTAGTGGTTACCTCGGCCGTATTCCCTACTGGAGCCAGGGAAC